>JAANBB010000736.1:0-12492 GCA_014621425.1 Cylindrodendrum hubeiense | reverse complement strand
CTGGGCAAAGCGGTTTGTAGGGCTGCCATACCGCGACGGCTGCGACTTGCCAGGAGTGGTCATGGACGGCCGGGGTCCGGGAGTCATCTGCATGCGGCGCACGGGGGAGTCCGGGCGGGGCAGAGATGTCCTGGGCGCCCGCTTCCCTTGAGGGCTCGGGGCCCGGGCGCCGGGGCCAACGGAGGCACTGAACTTTGGCAGACCGGGGGTCGGGGGTGTGTAGTTGATGGAGTTTTGGTTGCCTGGCCGCAGACCACCACCGAATGTGCTGGCCGTCGGCGTCAACGGGAATGAGGGGATCGATTCGCGGCGCACCAGGGCCTTGGCCACAGGCAAAAAGATGCCTGCGCCTGGGACGGTTGTGGTGAAATATGACACACTGTTGCAATTCTGTCAGCATGCTGCGCGCACAGGCAAGACGTGGGTGCAGGCTCCAGGCTTACCCATCAACATCGCCACTGTTTTTGCCCTTCGAGGCGTAGTCCATGTTCAGTTCAACACCCGCAAAGGTGCCCCTTTTCCCTTGGACAGATCCGACGAAGCGGACGGTGCCGTGCATGCCCCCGGGGACATCCACAGTGTCGCCAAGCGCCACGTCGGCGCCGAGGGCGCGGCTGGGGGTTGTAGGAATCATATTTGACTGATCGTTCAGGACGGACTCGACGGCGTAGCTCTCCGTAACATCGGGGATGCTGGCGAGGGAGCTGTGGGTAAGGGCAGCCAGGGAGGCTTTGCGCGGGAGCGGAGGAAGCGGCGGGTGGTGGCCCAGTCGCGAATGGGACGAGTAGGCGGCTTTGAGGTTGGGAGTGGAAGCGGTGTTTGAGGGCCGTCGCAAGGATCGCGTAGGCGTCTTGGGCCGCAGTTGGGTGGTTGTTGTTGCGGAAGGCATGGCGGCCTTTGGTCGAGGCCAGCTGGGGCCTTATTTTCCTATCGGGAGTGATTCGCAGAGGGAGGGCGTGTCTCATTTGTTTACACCCCACGCCGCAGCCGCATCCGGCAAATAGGGGGGCGGATCTCGAGGAGCAATCCCGGCCTGTACGTAGTACAACGGCAGAGCAGGACCCAGGAGCCAGTTCCAGCAAGTTCCGTTGCCAATAGCTCCCGTCGACTAGCAGCACAGGTTGCCGAGCACCAAAAAGCACTGACGACGGGAGGAGTCCTGGCTGGCGGCGCGACGGGCTGCGTGTTAAATGAGACTAGCTGAAAATTTTGCGGGAAGAGAAATGAGCACGAGCGCCTGGCGATCGATCGACTTGGCGGAGACCCGGAGGGACGGGGGGGTGTTTCTGATGAGTAGATACTACCGTAGGTAGGTAAGGTAGGTAGGTAGGTATCACCTCACGTACGTGGTACGTAGCGAGGGGGAGAAGAAGTCCAAGGTGGCGTTGGTGGGGTGTGAGGAAATGAAGCAGCGCAGCAGGAGAGATTGAGCGAGGATGAGAAAGACGAAGGCGAAGAGGGGGAGAAAGAGCGAGAAAGGGCGAGAAAGAGGTAGACGCTGAGCGAAGGAGAGTCAAGGCCAACGGGAGGTTGGCATTCGCAAGATGGCAGCAGAGATGGAAGCGGCGGCGTCGTTGAGACAAATGCGCAGCGCAAATGGCCGGACGGACAAACGATGGGAGCAAGCTGGGTCTTCAACGCCAACAAGGGGGGTGGCAGCCCAGCGCCCTTATGACTTTCTTCGTCCTCAAAAGGGACCACCAGTTCGGGCTGTCTCCCCAGTTCGGAAGCGTCGCCTCGCTGCGTGTGTTCGCCGTCACCGCCTCTGCACGGCTCTTGCTCCACGCCTGCAAGCCTCTGACACAGGTTCCAGGGACGACGCAGGGGAAGGGAACGGGCTGGTCGGTCAATGGCGTTGCGTCGAGACCCTGCCCGGACGAGATGAACAAACTCCGGGGAAGCGGCAGGGGTGGGACGGGTTTGGGAGGGCGCTGCGTGCTGTGTGCTGCGGATGAGTGGTGACGACGGCCATAAGACAAACAATGGCTGAAGAGTGTCGAACAAAGACGCCTCTGGCGATGCTGGCGGCGGCTCCAGATGGTGGTGATGCTGGCGGTGGCGGTGGTGTTGATGTCGATGTCGATGCCGATGGTTCCAACCAGGGAATTCTACATCCGTCTCGTTCGCACGCAGCCTCTCGCTCTCCAACGGGGCCTCCGTCGCCCTTTATTTACTTCGCATGCTTCCCGGTTGAGGGGCCAAAACATCGGCGCCCATGCACTGCGTTGTCATGATGCATCTGCGTGCAGCTGTGTTTACCTGCACCTCAGCTCTGTCGCCGTGGCATCGCTGCACCAGCTGCATCACGCGCTGCGACCTCCCCGTCCGGCTCCAATGGCAGCCCAGACCTGCGATGCAATCGCCGCCGAGACCACCCGCCGCACCCTCAATGCGTCGTCCCATTCGCCGTCCCACGAGCCCCGGCCGGTCCACCGCCGCAAGCTCCCTGCGCCGACCCGGTTTGACGCCGTCGTGGGACTTCAAAGGGCTCCTTTGCCTCATGATTGACCATTGATCGCCCGGACGCCCCGGTTAGCCTGGCCTGCGAGCCCACCAAAAAAATATGTCCTAGGCGGGCGTTCGCTCTCATCCCGTGGGCCGTCATACGGTAGCCGCCCTGGCCAGTGGCTCCAGAGAATTCAGGGCCTACCAGAGCTCGGTGGTCAATCTACAGACTGCGGATTTGGTCGTAAGACGGATGGCCCCATATTTTGCTTCAGTCTAGGCCTCCCAGGTCGAGAGAGGGCAAGGATATGTGGCGTATTGCTGATGTGCCAAACAGTTGCTCTCAACCACAAAGACAGTCTTGCTCAAGTTGATTCAATTTCTCCAGTTGTTTAAGGGACCTAGGTCCAGCAGCCTCATGTCCGAATGCGATGGAGGGAACTGTATGTCTACGATTTGCTTTCGCAAAGACACCCGTCCTTATTACCCACCGCCACCCGCTTGGACAGCGTTACATCCCGGACCTGTCAGATCCCTCCCTGCGCCTGTGTTATTCTCGGCTCGGGTATCATCATGAGCGTTCCATAAATAGGGGTAAACAACATCAGCGGTGGGCCGAATCTAAGGCTCCAGCTTCTCGTATCTTTTCATGCCTGATTCTAAAGCATATTTGCCGTCTATCAATAGCATGCCTCTCCATGATGTTGCCATGGGGTTCCCGCAACCAGTACACGGCTCCTTGCTTCTTTGCTAGCGATCAGTCCGTTTTCATTGGATGCACCATGTCAGCGCCGGCATCTGTGGCCTTTGTCATCGCCTTTCAGCTCAAACCATCATCCCCAGGCCCCGCAGGTAACCCATCTTCACCCTCATATGTTCTGCTCGGCCAACTGGGCCCATCTGCGTTGTTCGGTTTGCCCCAACAAGGTAGGCCGGAGTCGGGGAACAGTGGACCACGGAACGTGCTCAAAGCACTCCCATAATTGCGGCGTACCTCATCCTTGGTCAGATAGACGTCGCTCCTACTAGGTGGGCGAACCGTGGTCCCGCTCGATAATGTCTTCGCGCCCCAGCGGTCTGGTTCCGTCGTTAAGAACCATAGCTTCTCGATGCTGTCGTCGAAGTCGTTGCTCTTCAGCGGAATGCTCTCGAGTCCGGGGAACCTGCTGCTCTGCGAGTGGTCCACCTTGGGTGTCCTCTTCAATCTCCATGATATGGTCGGGAAGCTCTCGAATTCGCCGCCTTGAGACCTCCTTGTCAATTAACCCAGCCTTCTCTAATGCTTTGAGACCTCGCTTTGAGACCCTGATCTTGTCCACAATGTCGACAATTCGGTTTCCCTTAAGCTGCATGTAGTTTCTGAAATTGTGGCGTCGTTCATCGGCGTCGTCGCCCCAATCTTGCTTTGCGAGCCATTTCTCGACAAAGCAGGCCTTGACCAGCATGCTGGCGCCGTACTTGTTTATCAATTCGAGAATGAACATGAGACAGAACCTCTCGGCCATGTCACGCAAGTAATACTCATCCCAGTGGCTGTCAGTGAGCCTTGGGCGTTTGACGTCGGTTAAGCTGAGCTCGAGGGACCTCACGAGAGCTGAATACGCTTTCGCATTGTTCAACTTGGCCAGTCCATCAAGACCTAAGAGGTTAGTTGGCTATATGGCTCATCACTCTTCCAGGCTTACCAATGGTCTGTCCGGTGAGAAGAGCCAACGCTCGGAGGCATTGCATACGCTCGTCATAACCTGGCCTGGTGATGCCGTAAAGCAGACCGTGCGTGGTGTCGGGATCGTTGACGGCCCTGTCGCAGAGAATTTTAATGGAGATTTCTCGGATAGAATAATTCGGGTGATCTAAGAGCTTCTCGAGGGTCTCAAGTTGTAGCGAGTCCTCGGTGTCTTGGGTGATGTACTGTGTCTTCGGCTGGGCCGGGGGTATCTCGTTGTCGTCGCGGATGATGGTGAGCGCAGTGAACACAGTACTGACAATGCCAAAGGTGGCCAAGCCCAGGCTCAAGAGAACTACCCGCTCATCGCGAGAAAATGAGAGCAGGCTGCTTGCCCAACTCATCTTGTTCAGTAGACTTTTATTGATTTCATGATATTGGTGAGTATGGGAGCGCGATGCCTTCGGCGTCAAGGAAAGCAAGCTGTCAGGCTCCTGACGTGACGGGCAGATTTTGCCAGATCTCACCGCCCTAGCTGAAGCCTAAACAAGAATAGTGCCTACAAGACTGACGGCGACATCCCTCATACCTCCAAGTTTAACATTCAACGACTTCGAAGGATCCAAAATTGCGATCTGGGTCTAGTCTAGACTTTACAATAATTCGATTGGGTTTCCCGTCTCTAGTCCAGAAACTCTCTCACTATAGAAGCGACTCAGGGCAGTTCCCAGCATCCTTGAACGTGTCCTGGCAGCTGGCTCACCAGTGTGGGGCCGCGGTGGACGCAAGGTCCGCCCCACAACCCAATCCATTACGGAGCCGATAGCGATAAGGATTTTCAAAGAAAAAAATCCCAGCTTTCTGATCCTTGAAAGTCCACGGCAAGACTCCCACAACCACCAAAGTTGAGATGGCCGGCTCTCAGCTCAAACGCCTCAAGGCGTCCCTCAGGGAGCAGGGGATCGTTGGTCCACAGCAATCCAAGAAACAGAAACGGCGCGTGGCAGAGGATGGAATCGCCCGCAACGAAAAGCGACTCCAGAGAGGGGTGGTTCTGGAAAGCATTCGCGAGCAGTTCAATCCTTTTGATCTGAAGCATGCCGCTCGCGGACCCAAATTCGAAGTCACCACCAACCGTCCGACTGCTGCCGGAATTGCAGGTGGCATCAAGGGCCGTCCCGGCCAGACCAAGGCGGCCAGCGAAGCGAGGGTAACAGACACAGACTTGGATTCATTGGTACACTGCTAACGTAGGCACGACAGCGCCGAGAAACCCTGCTCGTCGAGATGCAACGCCGTAACAAGGTCGGCGGTATCATCGATCGTCGATTCGGTGAAAACGATCCCACCATGGCCCCCGAGGAGAAGATGCTGGAACGTTTCGCGCGCGAGAAGCAGAGAAGCCACAAGAGGGGATCCATGTTCGACCTGGAAGATGATGAGCCCGAGGATAGCTTGACACATATGGGCAAGTCCTTGAAATTCAAAGACATGCAGCCCAAGGACGACTTCGAGGAAGAAGACCTCGATGGGTACGACAGTGACGTCTCTGTCCGCGAGATGCAGCGACTGAAGCGAATTCGCGACCTGGCGGTTGCGGAGGAAGACGAGAACGGTGAACCTGAACGGAAGAAGACGAAGAAAGAAGTGATGGAAGAGGTCATCGCCAAGTCCAAGCTGCACAAGTACGAACGTCAAGCTGCCAAGGAGGTAGACGACGATGTCCGAGCACAACTCGACAAGGAGCTCCCCAACCTTCACTGGCTTCTCTCCCAAGGTCCGCAAGGCTCCAAGCCTCACGCCCCAGGTAACGCACCGATCTCCACTATTGCCGGTGTAGAGCGAAGCGCTTTCGAGAGGGAATTCGACCTCCAAGTCAAAAAGCTGGCTCAGGACAAGAGAGCTCAACCTGCCGATCGCACAAAGACGGACGAGGAGAAGGTTGAAGAGGAGTCCCAGAGGCTAAAGGAGCTTGAGGATAAGCGACAACGACGTATGAGAGGCGAGGAGGTGACAGACAGCGAGAGCGAGGCCAAGTCGGAGAAGGGTGCCTCCAAGGAGGAGGATTTCTTCATGGATATGGCCGAAGACGACGAAGACTTTGGTCTGGGAAGTGGTCTCACATCTCGACCTACTGCAACCGAGCTAGGATTTGACGATGAGGATGACTTCCTCATCGATGATGACCTCGTGGCGAGTGGGTCTGATTTGGAACTCATGGAAAGCGACGACGACTCCGATGCCGAGGGCTCTGAGGACGAGGAGGACGACTTCACCAAGGGCCTTCTCAACGAAGAAGAGGCCAGAAACCCTGTTTTCGAGGCAGACTCGTCGACAAAGGCCTCGGCAATTCAAAAGGGTGACGATCAGGGGCTACCATACACCTTCCCTTGCCCCCAGTCCTACGAAGAGTTCCAATCAGTCACGGCACCTTACCCATCAAAGGCGATCCCCACCATCATTCAACGAATCCGTGCGCTTTATCATCCGAAGCTTGACAGCAGGAACAAGGAACGGCTCGCAAATTTTTCTGCGGCTCTGGTCGACTTGATCGCCTCTCCTTGGGATCCTGCGACATCTCCTTCGTTTTCCGTTCTGGAGAGTGTTGTTCGCCATATCCACTCTCTGGCCAAGATGTTCCCCATCGAGATCAGCAAGCAATTCCGACAGAACATGGAGGAGATGGCCGCTTCGCGTCCCCTTGCTCCACAGCCTGGTGATTTGATTCTCCTCTCAGCTGTTGGCTCCGTCTTCCCTACATCTGATCACTTCCACCAGGTTGTCACGCCTGCCATGTTGACAATTACGCGCTATCTCGGACAGAAAGTCCCACAGCAGCTGTCTGACTTTGCGATTGGCACCTACCTGTCGATCCTTGCTGTCAGCTATCAGAAGCTAGCCAAGAGATACGTCCCAGAGGTCATCAACTTCTCTCTGAACACTCTCTGCGCACTCTCACCTATTGCAGCGTCGAAAAAGCTGGGAAGCTTCCCTGTTCACACCGCCCCTGCCGGGGTTCGGGCTGAGTCTTGCAAAAAGTCTCTTCTAAGGAAGCTGAACTTCACTGATTGCCTAGGTATTGATGTTACAGGCACACAAGCCAAAGCACTTAAAATCTCCGTCTTGGATACGACCCTTCAAGTCCTCGAGGCAGCTGCGGATACGTGGACTGGAAAGAGTTCGTTCATCGAAAGCTTTTCTCAGGGAGCCGACGTCCTGAAGCACCTCAGCAGCAAGAGCTGCCGTTCCCATCTGCCTTCTGCTCTAGTTGAGCGAGTTGAGAAACTCCAGACCAGACTTGAGCGGATGCTCCAGGTAGCTCAGCTGTCTCGCCGCAACCTAGAGCTGCATCACCACAAGGCCTTAGCTATCAAGACATTCGTGCCCAAGTTCGAGGAGACATTCGATCCCGACAAGCACTACGACCCCGATCGCGAGCGTGCCGAGCTTGCCAAGTTGAAGGCCGAGCACAAGCAGGAGCGCAAGGGTGCGATGAGAGAGCTGCGGAAGGACGCCAACTTCATGGCGAGAGAGAAGCTCCGGGTCAAGAAGGCCAAGGACGAGGCGTACGAGAAGAAGTACAAGAGGCTTGTGGCCGAGATCCAGAGCGAAGAGGGACGCGAGTCGAATGCGTACGAGAGGGAAAAAGCGGCGCGAAAGAGAAAGAACAACAGGTAGAAGGATATCCCGTGCACATAATACCAGAACATTTTGTTTCCATGTCAAAACCTGCTGTCAGACCAACTGTGCTTTGTTGCGAATGTGACCCTACCTACTTTGAACGAGACTCGAGTGTTTATGGCTAAAAGGGTTTTTGTCGGCGGATGAGTTTATTCGCACTGTATTTATGGACATTAAACAGCGCCGTAGTGACCCTGTGGTCCGCTAAACCAATGCGAAAATACAGTGTGCTCTTGTTTTACCCCAACTGTACTCCAAAGGGGCTGAGATTTCTGCCTGAAAAGCCCATGAGACCTTCTGTAATACAGCCGCCTCCACTGAAAGCGATTTTCTCAGGACAATTACGTCTCAAAAACTTCATCGAACGTCTCTCTATCAATCAACATTGCCGATATTCACTCAGGCTCCGACCCGTGGCCTTTCTCCAATCCCACTTTACTCGTCGTCCCAGGCTCATCTCACGACTCCCGGGACACCTTCTCATTATGAGCGCGTCGCAACAGAACGGTGCAAGTGCACCAGATGACGACGATGACGACTACATGAACATGACCTTTGACGATCCCGCGCCCATCAAGGAGACATCCTTTCAGCGGACCCAACGATTAAAACGCGAATCTCGTGCGAGAGGCATCGTCAAGTCCAAGGCCGAGATCGCCGAGGAGGAGGAAGCCGCGCGAGAGAAAGCGCTGTCAACATCCATGCTAGACGACCCCCGGGCCAAGAAGAGCAAGGGCCTCGCCATGATGGCTAAGATGGGCTTCACTGGTGGTGGCCTTGGAAAAAAGGCGGAGGATGGCCAGGCTCAGGGAAGGGCAGAGCCGATCAAGGTCAGCGTCAAGGAGGACCGTAGCGGTATTGGCCTGGAGAATGAGAAAAAGAGGAAGATGCGGGAAGCGGCACAAGAGAGGGATGTGAAGATGGCAAAGATGGATCCGCTTGAATATCGCGACCGCGTAAGGAGGGAGCGCGAGGAGGCCCGTTTGGAGAAGCAGCTCTGGGCCGCACAACGCGTTGCCGAAGGCATGGACGATGAACAATCCGGCATTCAGCACACCAGCACGGACGACGCCTCCACATCACCCGAGAATGCCCAGTCGACAAAGAAGCCACACTCAATATCATCACGCCCTCTCAAGTCCATCCCAGTGCTGTACCGAAGCCTCGCTCGGTACCGCGAGGAAAAGGAACGCGACAGACGGATGCGGTATGACCTTGAGCAGTCGCTCTCCCGGCTTCCTACATATGAGGATGACAGTGAGGATGAGGATGACAAGAAGGCTTTGGGCAAAGGACGCACGATATTTGAAACGGCTGAGGACCTAGACGAGGAGGACGAGGAATTGGACGAGTTTAACGCATTGGAGATTGAGGAGCGGCTAAAACGGGTATTAGAATACCTCCGGGAGAAGTATCGATACTGCTTCTGGTGCAAAATGGCATACGCTGACTCGGAAATGGAGGGATGTCCTGGACTGACGGAGGAAGACCACGATTGAATGATCGATTTCCATGGGTTGAAAGACGCTATTAGTGCAAATCGACCTGTTCGGAACTCTTTGTCAGAACATAGGCAATGTTATATTCTTACAAAGAGGTATTTATCCTCAACCGGTGAAACTCAAGATTGTGTTCACCGTGGCCTAACAATGCTTTATTCTCATTATTTACTCTATTTTAGAACTCTAACGCCCAAACTCAACGTATATAAGGGGCATCCTTCCACGTGTAGCATACGAGGGCTTGTATACATCAGCTTCACAGCTTCTTCTAAGACTATCGCTATATCTTACAGCATCTGATCTCGCTCTTCATACACAAAGAATTTCTTCCTCGCCAAACCCCCTCAATCGGTTCAATCGATCCAAGACCACCATGTCTTCAATCGTGAATTTTCCGAACAGTGTCGAGTTCCGGGTCGAGCTTCGTGTTCTGATTGCAGTTACCAGGGGCTTTGCATACTGGTCAGGAGGACAGCCCGAGACATTCCTTCACCGCGTCGGACGCTCAATCCAAGGCCCTCCCGACTCCTTCTGTTACTCTCCTCTGGGACTTCGAGATCCCAACGGTGAGCCAACTTCCAAAGGCAGATACAAGGGGTGGGTTCTATTTCGACTCGCAAACTCATTGGGTCGCAAAGGGCTGACAACGAACTGGACCTTGCCTGACGGGACGACCTTGAGTTCAGAGGCGTGGATGGAGCCAAGGGATGAATCTGCAACAGACACTGACAGTATGTGGGTGGTTTCGTACGATCAGGATATCGACGAACACCAAGACCCGGAGTATAGCTGGGTTGGTGTGAAGCTCACGTCACCTGTTTATACATCTGGCAAATCAACGGGCTCTCCCCTGTTCAATGGCTTTTCTGAGGTCATTCACATTCTCAACAATCAGTACATCACCATTTGCAACGCCGATACACGCCTAGGGATATTGGTGAGGCCGGCTAAGGAAAGCCTAGAGTTTGAAGAGTTGAAGACGATCTCATCACTCATCTGGGTTGCAGACCCTCTCCTAGACACGATACATGTCCCTCATTGTGGACCGGGCTCACTTGGAGCCTTGGGTCTGCAGTTCAGCAATCTCGCCGAAAATCAGAGTCACATCGATCTGCGTGTTCAGTTGGCTTCTGCGGATAGAATACCAGACCCATGGGACAATCGCCTCTCCCCCGACAGACAACCATTGAGTCTCCTCTCGCACCCGGGGGAACTGAGCGCACCAAAATTCCGACACGGGCTGAGTAGAATCCGAAACGCCAAAGATTTCTCAGAGCTAATTCATCTTCTAGAATTGGTTCCCATTACATATGATGGCGACTGTCAGCGGCCTAGACCTGCGTATGACTTTCGAGGACTAAAAGAGTGCGGCAGCAGAGGCATGATCGAGTTCAATCAGCACTGCGGGACTCTTGATTTTGACGCAATTTGTCACTGGGCTTGTGTCTGCACATTCCTAGTCTCGGTAGGCGTCGGAAAGTCCCTAGAATGCATCCAAGATGATTTAAGAGCCTTGCAGCGCGAGGTGCAACAAAAGATCACTCTGTTTGATTTTCTCACCGACAGTGGCTTACAAGCATCAGCGAACTATTATCAGACAAGGCCAACGACAATGGAGATCCCGGACTTTAAGACATGGCCGAAATTGAAGAAAGGAGTTCCAGACGATGAATCAGAGCCCGTCCTGAAGGCGGGCACACTTCCGTTAAAGATGGACCGGGAAATCAGCAAATCGTTTTTAGACGACTTCGGTAAGCGACTTGATAAATGGGGAAAATCAGCTAAGACCACAGACAACGGTTGCTACACCATGGGGATTGAGCTCGAAATGCAAACTCCTTCATCTGGTGAGACAGAAGGGGAGAGGGCTGCGTCAATTGCAGAGTGTCAATCGGGGCATTGGTTTGAATGTGAGGAAGAAGCTCAAAAATACATTGAGACTTGGAGTAATGGCGCAGGACAAACATGCCAGGACCCTGATCCGAGTGATGGCCGAGACTATGCTCACGGCTTCAAGTTCGAGACGAGATCTCACAACATTATTCAAATGGTGAGAAGAAACTTGGGTGTCTATTTCTATAGCCCCTATTCCAGTCTGGAATATTCGGGGATAGATTCCATCATCGCTCGGAAGAAGATGTTTGCAGAGGAAGGCGGCTTCTTTTGCAACCCAGAGTACGCGGATGAGTGGCAGGCCTGGGGTGTCAAGGAAGACGTGTCTCTTGGAAACTACAAGGACTGGAAGGGCTATGACTGGCTACACGGCTTGGAGATAGTGAGTCCCATCCTGAGAGACAAGCCTGAGTGTTGGGAATCTATCCTTGATGTCGTTGCAGGCCTACGGCGCACCATGAGACTTGTCACCGACCAGAGGTGCGGACTTCATGTCAGCGTTGGCAAAGGGACAGGGCCCATGCCATTCCACTTCTACCGCAAGCTGACTTGCCTCATGTATTGCGCTGACCATGTCATCTTCAGTCTCTGTCGCCCGGATAGGAGAAAGAATTTTGGGTTCAGCCCTCCCTTGCGAGAGTGCAATGGTTTCGGGCTGGTTGGCGTCTATGACGAGCGGTGGGAAAACGGATCTGCGACGGGTGACTTTTTTCAACACATCCCTGTCGATGAACTGCGGTCTGGGGACGTCGCCATCTTGAAGAAGCTTTGGATGGCGCCTAACAAGGAGGCGCTCGAAGACCTCATCATGCGCGGCGGGGCCAGAAGCTGTGTCAGTATCCTCCGGGTCAAAGGCACTCCCGTCCCTGGGTACTTCTCAGGTTCTGTCGAGTTTCGCCATCTGGAGGGCAATCTAGATCCCGACTTGATTATCCGGTTCAGTCAGCTTCTGGTCGCTCTGTTTCAATTCGCCGACAAAGCAGAGCCGGAGGCTTGGAAACAGATGATTGAGAACCTAATGCGGTGCCAGAGCCCGCGAGGCTACGACTTGGATGTTCTACGGAGGCTTCTGGTGCAGCTAGGTCTAGGAGACGACTTCAGTTTCTGGGTTAAAAGGGTGTGGAAGAACTGGGCCCTCCCGAGTGCCTCGAAGATAACGCGCTGGCTCGAGGATGATTTTGACGGCTACATGAACAGCTTAGAAGTGGAACAGCCGGTTCCGCCAGAGCAAGTTGAGTGTATTCGCCAGAATGTTTGTCAAAGGGAACGAAATCCGGAGTACATAAACCAAGAGCCGAAGGATAA
>JAANBB010000735.1:0-12660 GCA_014621425.1 Cylindrodendrum hubeiense | reverse complement strand
ACTATTATCCTCTATATAGATACTAAAGAGAGTATATAGAAAATATAATATTTAATTAGGGAAAGTATAATTATTAATAATTATATTAATAGATAAGTATATTATTATATAATTCTGGATTCTATTATAAATAGATAGATAGATTAAGAAAATTATAAAAAAGGAAAAGAATTATATAATATCTATTAAGTCTATAATAAAGTTATTATTTTAGAAGATCTAAATATCTTTGAAGATAAGAAGGAAATAAATATATAAGTATAAGAGTTAATAATATAGATAATTAGTAAAGTGGTGGGAATTATTATATTAAGCAGAAAGAGTCAGGAAATGTGAGGCTATCTAGAAGGGCAAATAAAAAGGAAGATCTCTGATCAGAGATCTTAAGGATTATTAAGTATTAATATATAAGAGATACCTTTTGAAAGGATAGTTTGGTAAAGGAATAAGACCTTCCCTAGCTCTTCTAGTAGAGCCTATTTTTAATTTCTATATTATCTGTATTAATTTACATTTTCTTCTGATTTTCTCTATTATTAGTTATGTTTAAGTCTTTAAGGTTAGGATTTATATTATTTCTATTATAGTTTTTAATATTTTATTAATATAAAGATTATTATTCTTTTAGCTTAAGTATCTAATTAGATACTTTCCTTCCCTTTTAACTAAGAGTCAAGAAATTATAGCTAATAATTCTAATAATAACCTATATATATATCTAACCTAGGGAAACTTACTATTAACACTTAATAGAGGATTTTCTATAAGAGAGTATTTATTTAGTATTAGGTTATAATGCTTTTTTTACTACTTTATTTAGAGGTTAATAAGTCTATTAATTCTAGAAGAATAAAGACTGGATTAATAGATATATTTTCAAGCTATAGTCTATATTAAACCTGATAATATCCCTATCACCGTTTAGTAACTGGCAATTAAATTTTAGTGTAAAATCAAAACACACTAATATAATATGGGGTAGCTGGCAATTAAAATCGAGGATAACCACTAATTAGCAGTTCCTTAACCCTAGATTATAATAAGAGTATAAAAACAAATAAGTATATTAATCTCAATTATCTGATAACACTTATAAACTTTTATTTTACTTTATTATTTTATATAATAAGTTCTATTAGGTTTTCCTATAGAGGTAAAATATTAATAGTCCTCAGTTAACAGGGATAGCCTGTTTAGACTAGTTAATAAGATTAGTATTTACTTTAATAAGGATATAGCTACTATAATCACTATAATCCTAATAATTATATATATAAAAGTAAATATAATTCAGGAGAAGAATAAAATATCTATTCAATCACAGAAAGTTAAGTAAATTATTCCAAACTATTTCATTATTCATTTTCATTTAAGATAGAATATTTTTCCTATATTCCAGAACTCTACCTTCTTAGATATCATACTTATAAAACTAATATTATTTCAAGTAAGATTTAGTTATATCTCTAAGTATTATCCTATAAGCTATATAAAGCTAAGATTATAAAGGTATAATAATAGGTAGCTAAGCTTAATATTATTAAAGACTAAGATAGTATTAATAATATACTATTCCCTATTAATATAGATATACTAATTAATACACTTAGAAAACCTAAGTCTAGAGGATATTAATATATTATTATCCTAGACTGCTATTTTATAGACTCTACCTTAAAGAGAACTTAAGAGTATCTTTACTATATTTATTAATAAGATTAAAAGTTAAAAGCTAATTATCAATTAGCTATATAAACTAAAGAGAAATAAGCTAGTGAACTATAGAAAAGTGAGGTCCTCTATTAGTAGGTTTTTATTAAGGGTCCTCATAATAAATTATTTAAGATTATTAGAAATTAAGATCTTACCAGTCTAAAAGATAAGATATAAAAAAACAAGAAAAATATCCAAAAAACTTTAAAAGTATTCTAATTTAAGGTAAGATATATTCAAAAGTAAGAGGCTGAGTTTATCAAGGAATAAGATAATTTCACTTCTCTAAATATATAGCTTTACTAACTAGGAATAACTATCTATCTTAAAGATTTTAATAGAAAGAAAAAATTCTTATAAAAACTTATTTTATTATAATATACTATTAATCTAATAAAGGGTAATAATAATATAAAGTTATAATATATATATTATACTATTAATTAGATTATCTCCTCTACTATTCAGACTATTAATCTAAATATTATCTCATAGAATATACTATTTAAGATTAACTATAAGAAAATTAATAAAGAATAAAGTATACCTTTTTATTTTTAATTTAAAGAAGTAATTAAAAAGAAATATATTATAATATACTTATAACTATTTGTTTATATTATTTAATATATAGTATTTGAAAATCTAGCTAATTAACTATTATTTAAGCTTAGTTAGAGATAAACTATTACCTATTATATAATAATAGAATATATAGATAATCTAGTAAATATATTAGAGTAAAATAGTAATAACCTTAAGATATTAAAAATAAGGGAATTATAAACCTTATTTTAAGAGACTATCTTAGAATTATATATTTCTATTCTTAATTATTTTACTAAGATAACTAAATATTAAAATATTCTAGTTAGCTTCTTAATAGTTTTAAGTATATATAATAATAAGATATAGGAAATATATAATAACTTTATATTAAAGCTTTCTATTATTATAGCTATTTCTTATCTTATAATTATTTAATATTCTATAAACTAATAAATAAAATCTATTTAATAGAAGATATTATAAAAATAAAGTAAAGAAGATATAAAAGAGAATAATCCAAATTATTTTAAACTTATTTCTAAGATAATATATTAATTTATAGTTAGTAATAGTTAAGATTAGGATATTATACTAATCCAGTTTATTATATAGCTATATAATTATAGTATAATAACTAATAATAATAAGGCTATATAAGGTTCTATTAGCTAGGATTAGGATAATACTATCTATAAGAGCCTTTATCTTAATATCCTTAGAATCTAGTTAATACTTTAAGCTATTATATAATAAGGGAAAATACTACTCTATATAAAGTTACTTTTCTATAAGAAATTTAAAGATTAATTACTTATTAAACTTAAGTTACTTATAATTTTATAGGATATCCTTATTAATAATATTATTAATATTATTATTAGTTATTTATTTGTGGAAAGTCTCTTCTAATTAGATCTAATAAATAAGGGATAGCTTTTTTAGAAGATATAGAAAGATAGAAAGCTCAGGGAATAATAGATATAGTCTTATATAGAGGGTAATATTATACTCTATAAGAAAGCTATAGTCTAATTTAGTATAGATATAGAGGAATTTCTTGAGATTTTCTTATTTATTATCTATTTTAGTAAAGGATAGCTAGTACAATCTCTTAAACTTCTTATCTTATAATATCAGAATATAGTTAATAATAGGATATAGAATATCCTACTAGATTATAGTTTATTAATACTTATTACTAGCTATTATAAAGGGTTCTTTAAGATAGAATATCTAAAGATTATCTATTAATTCCTCCCTCAGAAAGTTAATATATTATTAATCTATTATCTTTAGTTTATTTTATTATATTAAGAGGAAGCTCAAGTTAATATCTAGGATATTAATAAGTTTAATATTAATCTCTAGGTAATAAAGGAGATATTAGATAAAATAATTAATCTCAGTGAGGCTAGAGAGGGTGAGGCTAGAGAGAGCAGAGGTCTATTACTAGAAGCTATATAAAAGATATATAAATTAAGCCCTAGGCCATATTAAACATCAATTCGAATAACTTATATTCTATAAAGAATAAGTTAACCTGATTATGAGAAAGGCTTTACAATTAATAGTTAGAGATATTTTATTATTATATTTACCTAATAATATTTCCAGAATACAAATATAGTATATTTAGCTCTTATTAGAGAGGTAGATAAGGGTCAAGGAAGTGATAGTGAGGATAAGGGTAATAAAGATAGCCTATAGGATATCTAAGCTAGATATAGATCCTTAATTATAGGCTTGGTTTATAGGCAATTACTTATAGAAGGATACTTTAAGATAAATAAATACTGTGTTAATTTTCGATTTATTAGCTAAGAATAGCACTAGTTCCTTGGATTTCTATTAGCTATCTAAGGGTTTAGGGATATATTTAAGCTAGGATATAAGTAGAAGAATCTATTATTACATTATAAAGCTATATAAGAGCTCTAGCTTAGATAATAGAAGGTCTTATAATAGATTAATATTAATTATAAGCTATACTATTTATATAGTAATTAGATCTATTTCTGAGGTAAATAATAAGTAATAGTAAAGTTAATTATAATAAATATAAATCTAATAATAGTAATAATAGAGACTGGTATTAATAAAAGTCTCTATTTTATATTATTAGCTACTAACTATTCTAGAAGAGTTATAATAATTATTATACTATTAATTTCTCTTTAAGATAATATATTATATTATTACTAGAAACTGAATATCTCCTATACTAAGTAAAGGAATAATAAGATTCTAGAAAATATCTTAATTATTTTTATAATACTAGAGTTAGTAATAATAAAGTATTTCTAAGATTATATTAAGTTATTATAAAGTATAGTATAATTAGATTAATTTATAATTAATAAAGGTTATATTATTCTTGAGAGTATAAGAATATTTTAACTAAAATTATAAGAACTTAAAAGCTTAATATTAATTAAAGTGTAAATAGTCTATCTTATTATTATACTCTTATCTATTTAAGAGAATATATTCTTTAGTCTTATTAATATAAGATAAGAGAATATTATTATAATTTGGATAAATACTATATATATAAATATTATATATAATATTCAGTTAATCCTTATAGTAAGTATTTAAGAGGCTATAATAATAATAACTTTAATAGTAAGAGAGCTTTTTAATTAAAAACTATAAGAATATCTATAGTTTACTAAGATTATTATATATTATTAATAGGTAGAGATTATAGAAGTTCTAGTAGAGAAGTTAGGTTATAATATTTATTATTAAGAGATTAATATAAGAGATAGTAAAGTAAAGAGATTATAAGTCTAGATAAGTAAATTAAAATAAGATTAATATAGGGCAATTACTAGAGGGGCATGACTTTTTACTATACAAGTATGATCTTATACAGGCATGACTTTTTCTATAATCCTTATTAGCTCAAAAAAAAAGGTCTCTATATATACATACAATTAAAGGTAGTAAAGCTAACTTAACTAATAGCTATTATACCTATATTAAGTCTGTGACTGTAATATTCCACTACTATTATATTAAGATAGTATAATTTCAATCTCTTATATTTGAATTCTTAGCTTAATTATAAGTAATTAGAATTATATTATATTATAATAATATTACTAGGTTATCTTAGTTATATTATGATAGTGCTATTAGGTTATCTTAAATTAATATAATTTAATAGTATTATTATGACATTATTAAGATAACTTGATAATATTATTATGATATTATTAAGATAATCTAATAGTATTATTATAATATTACTAAGATAACCTGATAATATTATTATAATATTACTAAGATAACCTAATATATAATTAATTATAATAGTATAATTTTAATTCTTAGAGTTTGAATTTGTATTTTAATTATGAGTAATTAAAATCCTATTATTTCTATTTTATATTATTTTTTATTATTATTTATTAACTCCTATTAGCTTCTTGTTCTATGGATATTAGGTTGTAATCTTTGCCTAGTAGCTTGTATTCTAATAAGTTATCTAGGACTAAATATAGCTAACTGGCTATAGGTTATTTATATAATTAATCTAACTTACTAGCTTATTTCCTATTTAATCCTTATTAATATTAATTAGTTTTAGCTTCTTACTAGTCTCCCTCACTTATACTTTATTATTTAGCTTGTTAATATAATAATAACTAATTAAGTACTAGTAATCTAGGATTAACTGCTAATCTTAATAGTTAAATTAGAGAGTATAGTTTATAGTGTATTTTTTAGGTAATTGTATAGTGTTAAAGTAATCTTTAGGTTAAGAATATAGTAATATAGATCTTGTGATAATAATTCTTGAAGTTGTTAATATAGATGGATATTTTACTTTGTAAATTGTAAATCTGAATTTAATTTCTTATAAATTATATAAGAGTATAGGATATTAAGTTCTATTAAGATAGAATACTTATTATTATAATCTTATAAAGAAATTAAAAAGGGATTCTTTCTAATTAGTATTACTTTATATATAATATAATATTATCCTTATATTAAGACTAGGCTTTTTAAAGAGATTATTATTTATAGTTTACCTAGGTATTCTGAGCTTAGTCTAGAGAGATTATGTGCTATAAGTACCTTATTTACTATATACTTATTTAAGAAATTGCGCTCTTAATCCTTTATTATATCTTATATTACCTTAATAAGGTAAAAGAGATTATTTATATTATTTAGTAAATAGCTTTTAATATTATTATTATTTGCTTTTATACTAGATATAATGTGAATACTAAAGTTATAGTATATCTTGATAAAGTAATGAGTCTATTAAGCTCTTATAGGTATATAAGTGTTATATAAATAATGTAAGATTGATTATTGATTATGAAACTCCTTATATAATATTCTTTAAGCTTTTTTGTGGGCTATCTTATTATTAGTAAATAATATAACCTTTTATATTTAAAAGATATCTTGATAAGTATAAGGAATCTTATTAGTTATTGAGCTGTTAACTAATACTTGATTAATTAGGCTAAGCTGGGTATAATATTAAGAGGATTTATTAAGATTGCTATTATCTAAGCTATTAGTAAGCTTGGATAGTTTGAGCTATTTTTACTTTGATTTGAGAAGGATATTAGAGTTAATGTGGTGGATATATAGTTATTATTATGATATAGGAAACTGATTATCTAAGGCTGCCTTTATTAACTTATTGAAGTCTGTAATGATAATAATTAGGTCTTTGATAGATTATTTATTAATTAACTATTAAATCCCCTCTATAAGGAATTAGAATCCTTCCTATCTCTTATTATTAATTAAGCTAAATATTATATTAAAGACTGTCCTTAAATATATCTGTCTAGTTACTTAAAAGAGAGATAGTTTAAACTGGTTAATATTATATATATTATTAAAGCTAATAATATCTGGAAAGCGCTTTCATATTTAAAGATAATAGGAGAAGGTCTATATTAAGCTAATAACTTAATTTGGCTTATTATCTACCTACTTTATCAAGTAGGGGATTCTATTCTTATTAAAAAGCTTGATCAGGGTTATAATAGAGGTATATCTATTTAACTTATTGTGATTAATTATGACCCTAGTATTATAGATATCCTTTTAAGTAAAGCTAATATCTAAGTATTAATTTTAAATAATTACTTACATATTACAGGTATATATACTAACCTATTAACTTATAATCTTAAGAGTGGTCCTAATAGGTAAAGTAAGTTATTAATAAGTAAGATAAGCTAATAGAGTAAGACTGGGCTTATAGTTATATTTATTATATTCTATATTTAGGTATTATTATAAGAACTATTTCCTCTCTTCAAGGACTTTAATAATAACCTACTACTTATAATTGCATTTCCGAGACTTCCACTATTATAATCTAATTCCTTTAGTAGGTTATAATTATTTAAATTAATTATATTAAAATATATATTAGATCTTCTAGCCTTAATATTAATATCTATATCATTAAATAATACTAAACCCATACTTCTTTATAAAGATATTAACTATCTTAAAAAGAGTCTTTATATCTAGGATAGTATTACCTGGAATAGGAGGATTAGGTATTAGCTCTAGTTCCAGGGAGATTGAGGATTGTATAGATATAGGAAATATACCTATTAGAGGACTTGATATTAATTATTGATCTCGAGATGGAGAGTATAGTAGAGGGGGATTATAGGTCCCTGGGCTTAATAGTGACTAGTCCTATCTCTCCCACTATTTATATATCCATTTATATTAATAAGTGAGATTAAATATGAGATACTAGCCTTCTCTAATAACCTATTATACAAGTTTTAGAGCAGATTAGAATTTGGCCTTTATTACTTAAGATAGTATTAGAGATATTAGAGAGCTGGATATATAAGATATAGAAGTTAATAATAAGTATAGGTATTTATCTAAGATTAAGCTTATTACTTAATAAGTAGATAATAAAATTAGAATAAGATTGGTATTGAAATAGATTTTGTGATTATTATATATTATCTAGGTTAACTTATTTATACCTTATTGACTATAAGGTCTAGGGATATTAGAGAATTATTATGGGTATAATGTGAAGAGATTATTAATAGTATTATTATCTCTAGTATTATAAAATGGAGAGATAGTATTAGTTATAGTTAATGGACTTGAAGGGTATAATAGACTTAATAGATTAGTATTATACTTAATATAATAATTCGAAGAGTATAATAGACTCAGTTAGTATAATGGACTTAGTGGGTTAGTATTATACTCTATATAATAGTATTTCTAAGAGATTAATTAATTACTAGGATTTGGGCTTTAGTTTTATCTTTAGGATCTAAGATCTAGTTTGATATTAGTTTATTAGTAGTGAGGTATGTTTAATCTGGGGGGGGGTAGGGGATATTAATTGGGGGTGAGTTCTAAGAGTGGTTATTGGGATATTTATAATGATTATTCCTAGAGGTAAGATTATTTTGATTGTAATAGGTTAAATACTAAGGGATATAAAGAGGAAATATGATAGAATTTCTATATACTAATAATTATTTTTAAGCTAATAAGAGTAGTGGAAAAGTTATGTTTGTGTAAGATTATACTCGTGTAGTAAAAAGTTATACCCCTCTAGCAATTACCTAATATAGTAATAATAAAGTGATTATAGTAATAAATACTCTTAATCTTAATATTAATATTTTTAATATCTAACTTATTTTATATATTAAGATATTATTTTAGATAGTTAATTATATATAATAAAGTGAATAAGTTAGTTAAGATAGTTTATAAAGTGAGATTATTATTCTCTATATAGATATTAAAGAGAGTATATAGAGAATATAGTATTTAATTAGGAAAAGTATAATTATTAATAATTATATTAATAGATAAGTTTATTATTATATAGTTTTGGATTTTATTATAGATAGATAGATAGATTAAGAGAGCTATAAGGAAGGGGAAGAGTTATATAATATCTATTAAGTCTATAATAAAGTTATTATCTTAGAAGATATAAATATCTTTAAAGATAAAGAGGAAATAGATATATAAGTGTGAGAGTTAATAGTATAGATAACTAGAGATTAAGTGATTACTAATAATCTAAAGGAATAAGAGAAGTTTAAAGAGTTTAAGTAAAGATTAAAAGAGTAAGATAATAATAATTATATATTTTATTAGTCTAGGAATATTAAGAATTAAGCTTATTCTAGTATTTAATATATTAATATTATTAAAATAAATAGGTAGAGGAAGGATATATTTAGTTTTATTATTTAGATATATAGATTCTTACTCTTACTCTTATTCTCTAATAGAGGCTTTTACTCTATAATTAAATTTAAGAATAGGGCCTATTTCTGGTTTTAGACTAATTATAGCTCTAAAGATCTTATATAGTTTCCATAAATTAGAACAGGCCCTATTCCTAGACTAGTTATGTTTCTAAAAACACAAAATAGAGTCTGTTCTTAATATAGTGGCCTGTACTATCCTAGTAGACTTTATTAACTATTCTAAGAGTATAATATAAATAAAGCTTTTATTAGACATTCTTTAAGGTAAGATAAAGTATATTATAAGATTATATCTATTAACCTCTTAAATATCACTTTTATAGTATAAAAAATCACCCTAAGCTAGATATAGATATTATAAAAGTTATATTTGTATTTTAATTTCCCTGAACTAGTAATTATTTACATATACTATAATTATATATTAAAAACAGATAATAATTATATTAGATATTATTTGGGGGAGAAGTATAGTATTCTTAAATTAGTGTATTAAGGTCTTAATTCTATTATTAATTCTATTTTATAATTAAACTTAGGAATAGGGTCTATTTCTGGTTTTAGACTAATTATAGCTCTAAAGATCTTATATAGTTTCTGTGAATTGGAATGGGTTCTGTTCCTGTTCACTAGTCTGCATTCTGTTTAGTGTAAATGGGTGGATTTGGGATTATTAAGAGTTAAGTTATAAGTGAAATTAAAGGGTATATGGGATAGTAGGGGTAAGATTTATATAAAATGAACTTTATATAAGATAAGATTAGTAGTTAGTCTAAATACTAAATCTAAGTGGGGTATTCAAGTCCCTATTAGTTCTATAGTTTATTATCTGATAATAATTTATTATTTTTTTTCTTTTATATAGATAAGCTTAGGTTTTGAAGTTAAAAGTATTAGCTTAATAATCTTTCCTTTCCTTTTCTCTTTCCTTCTCTTTCTCTTTTCTTAGTTTCTTATTTTTCTTTTTCTTATTATTTTCCTTAATTTTTTATCTCTTTTTCTTATAGTACTTTTATTCTAATTTTAAATACTCTCTATTAAAATATAAGACTTTTAACTTCTAGTATTTTAAATTATACTATTTCTTTTCCCTTCCCTTTCTCTTAGTTTACCTATCTTAAAGATAAGATTATAGAGAAAAGAATAATAGAGGAAATATTACTATTTATACTAGAAGAGACTATTAGAATATATATTTTATTATAGCTCTTAGTCTGTTTTTAATATTATATTATAATAGGACTAGATATTAAAGTAATTAAGATACACTTCCGGAATTAATATAAGATTAAGAGGGAAGAACTATAGATAATATTAATATTCACAAAATCCGTTTAGTTACTCTAGGATCCTAGTAATATTTCTCTATCTGAGAACTATAATAACCTAATTGAATATTTCAGATTATATAGGGATTTCAGGTATATATATATAAACTGTCTATTTCTTACCTAGAACTAGAATAATATGACTATATACTATAATGAGTATATTAGTCTGGTAATTGGAGATAAGTCTAAATAGGAAGTTATTATACTCTAAATACTTCTCAAAGACCCCTGTATTTAATATTAGATTATAAGAGATATTATTATTAGCTAACTCCTTACTAAGGATAATAGTAAAGGCTATTATAATGAGGAGGATAGTGAGGATAATGAGTATGGTGAGGATAATAAGGATAGTGAGAATAATAGTGAGGATAAGAGAGTGGGTGGAGGATAGAGAGTAGTTTAAGAGCTTATAAAGACTATACTTATTTGTGAGTAGTAACTAGCTAAGATAGAGAAGAAGTGGTGGATAAATATTAAGGTATTAGGTAATATAAATAGTAAGTTAGTATAGGTTAAGTTTATAAAGTGAGCTATCTATCTATAGGGGAAGGATAGGAAGATATTCTATATAGTTAGTTAGTTATTAAGTTCTAAGATAGTAGAGAGGTAATTATAATAAGAGGAGGAAATTAAAGCTAACTAATAGTTATAATAACTTACTATTAGCTTTAACTAGGAGTTAGTAAAATATATAGAGTGACTTAATTAAGTATTAGAAGACACACTTAAATAACTGTCTAATATTAATCTATCTTAGTTATTAAATAAACTATTTAGCTAGAAATAGGAGATTATATTAATAGACTGGTATAAATTATACTAGTAATAATATCTCTATTATTATACCCAGATCTGGCCACTTAGATATAAAAGGGCTAGGGTTAAATATAATATTTAGTTTATAGATAGATAATAGGATATATTTAAAGTGATAATATATTAACTTAATACTCTTATTATTATTAAGGCTTATTATAATAATAGTAATAATAATAATAATGAGAATAAGAATAAAGATAATTATAATTATAATCTGGACTAAAATACACTTAATAATACTATCTTTATGTTCTATATTAGCTCACTTAAATAAAAGCTTTATAATAAATAATATTAAAATCTGTTATTTTATTTTATAGCTATTCTCACTTTTATTCTCTAATTAATACTTCTCACTCTTATTTTCTGATTAATGTTTTTACTCTATAATTAAATTTGGAAATGGAGCCTGTTTCCGGTTTTAGACTAATTATAGCTCTAAAGATCTTATATAGTTTCCGCGAATTAGAACGGGTTCTGTTTCTAGACTGGTTATGTTTCTAAAAACACAAAATAGAACCTGTTTTTAATATGATGGTCTATACTATCCTAGTAGACTTTATTAACTATTCTAAGAGTGTGATATGAATAAAGCTTCTATTAATGAAAAGCCACTATCCAGGTCAGCTTATGTACCTAAATGATTCAGGGATACATACCCTCCAAGCTTCCAGAGGTCCACTGGTAATAAATGAACAGCCATAAGAGATCAAAGCACCACAGAATGCTCCAACAGAGTTTCCAAGAAACCAAATGCCATGTCGTGCAGCATGTTCGGAAGGCTTATACCACAGACCAGTAATAAGTGTAAATCCAGGGCTAATGGTGATTGCACGATGCCGAGCCGCAACTTCGCATCTATTACGGAGAATTCGCCCAACAACGTGGGCGCTCACACCAACGGCGATGTGATCGGTGCTGGCGGGAACGCGGTAGAAGACGACGCTCACTCGTTCCTAGGCAGAGACGGCCACGACTTTCTA
>JAANBB010000734.1:0-12728 GCA_014621425.1 Cylindrodendrum hubeiense | reverse complement strand
CGGGCGAAGATTGTGCTGAAGCGGCGGCGGTCCCGGTGGAGTACCGCAGCACGGGAGCGGCAATTGAGCGACCGCTGGCGAAGCGGAAGCTGGGGGCCGCGGCGGAGGCCCGGCGGCAGGCGAACATGGCGACGGAGATGGGGGTGGACGGGGGAGTTTGGGCCCTGTTCAGGCGGTGGGCAGTGACGTTTTCGAGCTGATCGTGAAAGCTCCGGCGATAAATTTCCTGAGGTTTAGCGGGTGTATCGGGGAATAAAAGATCCGGCACAGTGTGGAGACGGTATTGATTGGCAATGGCTTCAACTGCGCACCTACCTGCTTGTCGCTACACTAGGCACTTTGGTAAAGATGGGATGTGAAGTAGGAAGATAAAGGAACAATACGCGGTCCGTATGTAATTCTGTCGTGTCGGTTTTCCAGTTTCGTGTTCTCCTTCATGCTCCATATCCACATATGCCGTCATATCACATGTGGTCGCCAGTTTGACATGCAAGTGAAGCTCTGACGCATGTATCTCAGTGAGAATAGCTGAAGTTGTGATTAATCCTGTACCAAGATCCCATTCCTAATAAAACAGTCGTCTCCAAAGTATCTTACACTCCATATGCCCCCGCAGAGTTACGCGTCCTTGGTGTCGGTCCGCTTGTCGTTGTCATGCGACTTCCAGCACCGTTTGAATTCCTCCATCTGCCACACTGTCAGTTCAACACCCAGGGCAGCGCATGGCGCAATCTTCGAAATAAGCAATTGAAGGGGATTGTGGGCAAAGAACGTGATAAAAGATGAAGAAATCGAAGGATAATAGAATTGGAAACTCACCTCCTCGGCACAGGCGCGCCAGTCCTTCTTCTCAAAGTAGCAATCCGTCATCTTGCTGTTCTCATCTACACTCGTGCGTCAGCATCCCCAACATGAACAGCATCACCGGCCCCCGGATACTCGCGGGACTGCAAAAGAGCGCAGGATTTTTCCCTTGCCGGCGCAAATATCCGGGGATTTTCAGCCACTTTTTCCCGCTGTTGGGTCGCAACTTACCTGCACATCCGGTGCTGAAGATCCGCTTCTCCCTGCAACGAAAAAGGCCTCGGCTTAGTGGCTGTGGCTCCAGAACCGGAGACCAGCGCTTTCTCACGGAGTGTCGGAGGTCGGAGGCTTACCACTCGTCCGGCTCGTCATCGTCCTCTTCCGCAGCCGCATTCTGCTTGGCGTCGCTTTCTTCTTTCGACATCTTTTCCCGTGGAATCGTCGAGTCTTCTTTTCTTGTGAGACGTGTCGTGTTGGTTGAACAGGGAGAAAAAGCGTCAAGTGGTGTGAGAAGAGGGAAAATTGGCCCAGGCGGGAGCGAGATCAAGTGACGACCAAATATTACCATCATCCGCACCCTGGACATTGGAGAACGGCGACCATGGCACCCAGCAAGCTCAATGTGCTCGTCTACACAGGTTAATATTCTCCGACCTCTTCTTTCCAGTTCATGCTCAAGCTCACGCTCATTCTGCGGGGAAAGGCGTCGGCACAACTGTTGAGTCAGTCCGCCACTGTATCTGGACCCTGCGCCGGCTACTCTCGCCGAACTATGCCGTCATCCCCATTACGGACACCATCCTGATCAAGGAGCCTTGGCCTTCGACGTGCGCTCTGCTCGTCTTCCCGGGCGGCGCCGATCTCGGCTACTGCCAGGCCCTCAACGGCGAGGGGAACCGCCGCATCAGCGACTTCGTGCGTCGCGGCGGCGCATTCCTCGGCTTCTGCGCTGGCGGCTACTATGGCAGCCGGAGATGCGAGTTCGAGGTCGGCAATCCGCCCATGGAGGTCATCGGCAGTAGGGAGCTGGGCTTCTTTCCGGGCACGTGCCGCGGAGGCGCCTTCAAGGGCTTCGAGTATGCCAGCGAGAAAGGCGCGCGAGTTGTGCGGTTGAAGGTCGCCAAGGAGGCGTTTGGCCAAGAAGATGTTCCGGCCGAGACTCTGTCCTACTACAATGGAGGCGGTATCTTCGTCGATGCTGCCTCGACCAAGAGCAACAAGGTCGAGGTTCTGGCGACGTACGAGGACGAGACCGATGTCGACGGTGGAGACGGCAAGGCCGCCGTCATTGTCTGCAGCGTTGGAAACGGCAAGGCCCTCCTTACGGGCCCTCACCCCGAGTAAGAGCTTCTTGATACTGTCTCGATGCTGTAAAACTGACATTCTTCAGGTTTGCCGCAGTCAACTTGCACCCCCAGCCAGCCATCCCTGACTACGCCGAGTTGATCAGCAAGCTGACAGACGAGGACAAGTCCCGAGTCAACTTTCTCAAGGCATGCCTTTCCAAGCTTGGTCTGGAAGTGAGCCACAGCGACGCTGGTGTTCCCTCCCTGTCTCGCCTTCACATCTCCTCCCTAGAGGAGACCGGAGTCTCGGAGCTCCTGGCCGACATGGCCGACATCATCGACAAGGAGAATGGCGAGGAGTGGGTCAGAGCGGAGGGCGATACGTTTCACATCCAGAACGAGGAGACCATCTGGAGCGTTGAAGGCCTTCAGAAAACCTTGGACCAAGCAGATGAGTCCGGTGCCTCGTCAACCGGCATCACCGACTACACAAAGGTTATCAAGAAGATCGTGCCCCATGAGAAAGGCCCTCCCCACCCCAAGCTTACTCCGCAATTCAACCACGGTCTGTACTTCTCGAGTCTGCGTCGTTACCAACAGATCGAGTCTGATGCGGACCAATGGGGGAACCTGCTCATGTATGGCGAGGTGTTGACCAGCACGAACACCATCCTGGAGAAGTATGCTGTCAACTGACGTACTGTCCATGAATCAGAGACTGACATCTATCAGGAACCCCAAAATACTGTCCAAGCTTGCAACAGGATTCACTGTCTGCGCGTCCACCCAAGTCGCTGGCAGAGGCCGTGGATCTAATGTCTGGGTCTCGCCCGCTGGGTGCCTCATCTTCTCCACCGTCATCAACCACCCTGCTCATCTCGCCGTGAGCCGCCCCGTCGTTTTCATTCAGTACATTGCAGCCATTGCCATCGTCGAAGCTGTGCAGTCCTACGACCGTGGATACGGTAACATCCCGGTTAAGCTGAAGTGGCCTAACGACATCTGTGAGTCCTCATTATACCCATGCTAGACCTGTGACTGACCTCAGCCAGATGCTTTGGACCCGACTAAGTCGGGAGACAAGCCTTCCTACGTCAAGATCGGCGGTATCCTATCGCAATGTCTCTACTCGAACGGCTCCTATCAGATCGTTCTTGGCATCGGAATCAACACCAACAACCCCCGACCGACCACCTCTATCTCCGACCTCCTCCCTCCAGGTGTCCCGGAACTCCACCTAGAGGCTCTCCTGGCCCGTATCCTCACCCGCATCGAGACCGTCCATGCCCAGTTCCTCCGTGAGGGCTTCTCCCGCGATCTTGAGGGCAGATACTACCGCCACTGGTTGCACACCGGCCAGGCCGTGACGCTCGAGGCTGAGGCCGGCGTCAAGGCCAGAGTCCTAGGAATCACCCGCGACTGGGGCATGTTGCGGGCTGAAGAGGTGGACTCGGCTGGCAGGGGCACGGGTAAGATTTGGACCCTGCAGAGTGATGAGAATAGCTTCGACTACTGGAAGGGACTTGTGAGGAGGAAGCCCTAAAGTAAATGATTGGTGCCGTGGTTATTGGCGATGATGCCGTGGAAATAGAAATAGACGGTTTGCAACGATATCACCATCAACCATCACACAACCTCTGACACATCCTTCTTCGCGTCATACAATGCCAACAAACTTTTGACGAGCCAAACCAATATTCCTCATGCTTCACTCGGCTCAGCAGCCCACATCGACACCTCCATTTGTGAAGAGCACATTCGCTATTTGCCTACCTTTGAATCAGTTGGCATACACAACCTACAAAATTCGGAGTAATCTCCGGTATTCTAAGGCATTTCCTCTATCCAACAAAGTTCCCGACCAACATTTTCGAATTTCCCAACTTTATGTCCAAGTGCTGAAGGTGTAACGAGACGTCATCGGACTGTTTGCCCCTCAGCTTGACCGATACACAACCGCCGTGGACTCATCTTCCTGAGGCACACCAGTTCGTGTAGTCATTACATCTCTCCAACTTCATCATGTTGTTCGTTTACTTTCTAGGATGTGCCAAGGCCATCGGTCGAGCCTGGGCCACCGAAACGACTTCCCCTGACTGTTCAGTTACTGAGAGCTCGAACGCTCTCTATCAACAAGAGAGCACCAGTATGATGTGAGTCTCGGTGTCAGTATTTGCATCTTAGTTTTGGCTGACTTCACCAAAGCTACGGCGAGACGCCGACCTGTTCCGAAGAATGCATGTCGATGCGTGATGCTTCAGAGGCCCTGAAAACCGCCGTAGTGTGGAGCACCATGATCCGCCCGACTCTATCAAATCCGGCAAAGACTCCAGATCTTCAAGACATTCTCGATGGCATCAAGGATATTTTCCCACGTGCCGAAACTCCGTACACGGTTCGCAATCCCCACTACGGTCCGTTACCTCAACCAGATACCCTGGAAGACCTCAACCAGGATCCCTGGAATGTAGGTCCGAACGTTGAAGGCGACGAGAAAAACGACTTCGAGACGAGCTTTTCTGCTTCCATGTCGATTCTCACGTTATTCAATTCGGTGAGCGAGCCGTCTAGTACAGACCAAGGTGCACCTCCGCCGTTTGAACTCGACACGACTATCACCATAGCGCGCACTCGAGTTGACCCCTGGCAAAGCGATATTCCTGGGGGGTTCAATCCAGATCCACCGGTGACGACTACATCATCTTCCTCGGAGGCTCTGTCGTCATCTGTTGTACCCTCAACTACACCACTACCATCATCAAGCACCTCAGCAAATCCAACATCCGTCCCGCTCTCGCTGTCAAAAGGTGAGATTGTCGGTATTGTCGTGGTCGTCTTGGCCGTGCTACTCGCCGTCGTGGTTCTCGCGCTCCTCTACCGCCGGTTCGTCTCCCGCCACAAACAAGCATCCCCCCAGCCTCCTGACACGCAGTTAGTAGGGTTCCCGTATCCAGCACCTCTTCTCTCACCGTCGTATTCTCCGGTTCGGGGCTGGAGGGACAGTCGGGATGTGCAGATGGCAGTGTCAAAACAGGGTACTACGAACACGGGGATTACAAGATGTGACGAATTTGATCACGCGACATCTTCAAGCGTCAAAGGCGACCTGACACGTAGCATGGTTGGACAACAGTGTACAAGTGCGTCGGACGAGCTCGGCGTTTCGGCATTGGGCTCTTCGGAAGGTAGGAAAAGCAGGAGTACGATTGAGGATATTCTATCTGCATACACGACAAGTTCACAGAGCGAGCTTGAGGCCGAAAAGAATGATTCCGGGACATACAAGAGGGCGATGTCTTAGTTGAAGAACTGCTGATGAAGATTGGCTATCCATGAATCTACGCATTTGCAACATTCTAGTGGGGCTTTTTACTCAACAATATGTATCTTCTCTGGGAGAATAATAATCCTCAGTATTTAAGTAACACCCCTAGCTTGTGGTCCTCCCCTGAGCATTAATTACTTCACAGATCATGTTGTTGTGCGTAGCGTGAGCCATCTACCCTGTACCGTTGCGTTGAACGAGGAACCAGCTTTCGAGGTATTAGAGGGGTCATTCTTCCAATATCTGCCATCATAGAGTCGCCCAAAAACATGGTAGCCGGAAATTACGGGGAAATCAGTACGGCAGACGACTGCCTTTACATGCTAGCCCCTGTTTGCGTTGGTCTTTAATATGGTACAATTGTATTAAACATCAGGGTCGTCTTTTGTTTTTCATCTAGAACCAACCTCCAGCGGCTCATCGCGCCCCCAGATATCCCAAAACGCCGTGCCATGCTGCAGTCGAGTGAAGATGTACATGTATACACGGAAGAATCCCTCTCCCACATAGAAGCTCCAAACTCCTCCCTGCGACTCTTGTCATCGTGAGCTCCCTCTAACCCAGAGCGCGCAAGTCTGGCTTGTGCCTGTGTGGTGATGCGGTGCAGTATTCCCTGGGCCAATATCCTACATTCCATTTGCCTCTTCGCCAGGGTTCACCGTCGACCAGGGTCATCGTCCGTGTTGACGGGGTCGTTTTCCCGTTTATTAGTCTTTGTAGACCTTGGGCTTCCAGCCTTCCTTGACCTCGGCCTCCTGTTCTACCTTCTCTTTCATTGGGCCCAGCTCGCGCTCGAATCGCTCCTTTGCTCTCACGATCTTGCTCTGTAGGTAGAAGCTGCCGCCGTTCGCGGGCTCGTTGGTGTCGAACAGCCTCTTGTAGCGCTCGAGAACCTCCTCCATGTTGGCATTGCCGCCGGCCGGGGGCTTGACGTTGAGGATCTTGCACGCCTCGTCGAGCGTCATGCCGGAGGAGAGCGAAACACCGCCGGATGTGTTGCCCATCTTGGCCTGGTGGCGCTGGTATGAGGAGGCGGCCTGGGCCTGCTTGTACGCAGCGACAAAGGAGCGGCCGAGGATTCGGGAGCCCGTGAGGAAGGCGGTGATGACGAATTTGTGCGCCTGGTGCGTCGAGTTAGCATGGGCAAAGAGAGGGAGATTCACGACACGCCGGAGAGAGCCGGGAGGCGAGAGTAGATGGGGATTGCGAATAGACAGGATGCGCGCTTACCATTGTGATGGAGGAACAGGGCAGAAGTTATATTCCTGAAGTGGAGTGCCCGGAAGGACGGGATTGACAGGCTCTGGACGGCAAAGTGAATGCGTCCCTCGTTCGCGACAGCGGAAGTGATCTTGTCTATGGCTGCTGGCCCCGTCGATTTTTCCCAAGGTTTGGCGGACCATTCCGAGGTCGGAATTTTACACATCCGACCGGCCGACTCCATATTGCCCGACGATCAGCCGCTCACCGAGATCCGACCGCCCCTCTTACCGTGGCTCACCGAGAATTACCCCACCATAATGAATTGAGACCCTTCGCTGGCCATGGTTGGGTGGCACTGTTAGGCGGCGATTGGACTTGTCAGCTCGTCAACTCGTATCCCGAATAGGTCCGACTGTGTTCAGCTGTCTTTTTGTAAGCACCCGCTTGGAAGCCTTGGAAGGCAGCAAAGGATACCTACTCTAAAACTCTCTGCGTCCTGCGGAGCTCTCGGCGTCTAGGACTGCGAAAAGGACCAACCCTGACTAATACTCCCAAGCACAGCCCAGTCAGTTCAAGTTGAAACTAAGAAAGCAACCGTCGTTGATCCTGAGTCCCACGGCAAACTGCTTCTTAATCACACGGAATCATGGCGATGAGTCCGGAAGATGTCGCCGCTCTTCTCCAACGAGAGGGAAGCGGTCTGTCTCCAGATGCTTACGACGAGACACCTCAACCTGATGCAGCTCGCCAGCAAAGGACAGAGGCGTTAGCTGGCATCCTGGAGAGTTGCCAACAGTCTCTGCAGCAAGGTTCGGGGCAGCTAGAAGCCATTGCCAATAACCTGGGCGATGGGAGTCGAGATGGTGAGCTACATAACGTCTCATGTTCTCCTTTCCCTGACGTTGTCTCATCCTTCCACATATCTGCGGGCTGCCAGCTGTATCCCTGCTATGTCACATGACTACCCTTCTGGTATAACTATTGCTTTATGAGAGGCACTCACTGACTCTAAGCATAGTGGCCTGGCGCCTCCCGTATGGTGAATCCGGTATCCTCAACTTCTTCCTCGAGATCCTTGGAGCTCAGGGCGTGGGCCATGGCGTCAAAGTCCATGCTCTGCGTATTGTTGGAAACTCTTGCGCAGACACGGATGAGAACCGTGCTCGTGTTGTCGAGGGCAACCACCTCACTTCAGTCATCCGCCAACTCCAGGACGATGAGCTTATTCCTTACGCCATCCCCGTGTTGTACAACATCCTTGTCGACTACGGTAAGCCTCGTCAATGTCAGTTCAAAGACAGATCATCAAGTACTGACTCGAGTAGAACCTGCCCAGAAGCTTGCTTCACAGTCTGGTCTCAACACTCAGCTCATCTCTCTCCTCGCCTCCCCGAACCTCCCACGCTACGCCCCGCTCGTCACCTACTTCTGCAAGATCCTAGCCCTCCTCATCACCCAAGATGGCGAGGCCGACGTGGCCAGCCCGATCACCGTCCAAGTTCTCCTGACGCTAGCCACAGGCCCGCTTGGAAAGGACGATGTCGACGAGTTCATGGCTCTCGTCTCCACAGCCGCAAGCTACCTCGCCAACGAGACGTTCCAGTCTAGCTTTATCACAGGCCAGCAGATGGACGTGTTCATGACGGCGTTCTATCTTGCGCACACGCACTTTGACTCTGAGCAACTGGAGGACGAAGATACGGCGAAGTTATTGAAGCGTCTCCGTACAGCTCTACTCACGACTCTTGCTGATCTCTCTGGCAACGACGCGTTTGTCACTTACTACCCCCTGAACAGCTCCGTGCCGCAATCACTCCTGGCCTGGTTGCAAGGAGCAAACCCTCAACTTCAGTCTGCGGCCTGTCTCACGCTTGGAAACATCGCCCGCTCTGACGAGATCTCCTTGGCTCTTGTCCAGACTCACCAAGCCCATCGTCCTCTCATCAACCTCCTCTCCAACCCCGCCATCACCGACGCTCAGCAACTCCATTCCATGCTCTCGTTCCTCAAGAACCTTGCCATCCCGGCTCAGAACAAGCCGCTGCTTGGCGATCTCCTAGAGGACACACGCGTGCCACGGATATTGACCCTAGACACTCTTCCGCAGGTTCAGTTCGCAGCCGTGTCGCTAACTCGTCTGCTCTTCGTCAACTGCCCACCAAACGTCCGCCTCATCTGTGCGCCCCGAAATACCGACCCATCAGAGCAACCCAACGAGCACACGAGTGTCCACGATATTATCTCTCTATTTGGCCGCTCCGATGCTGAGCCCACGAAGCTGGAAGCAGCACGCAGCATCGCTTCTATCTGCCGAGTTCTTCACACAACTCCAGTCCTCCCGTTGTTGCCAGAGTGGGATCCTTCGCAAGATGGATATGTCTTCGAGCCGAAGGAGCCTCTGCCGCCCAGTGTTGAGAATGGTTCCAGTGATGAGAGGGAGAGCCGAATGAGAGGCCTCTTTTACCAGAAACATGACCTGTCCAAGGTTCTCTCATTCCTGGTTACCCAGCAGAAATGGCCTATCCTGCGTTCCGAAGCATGGTTTGTCTTTGCTCTCATGTCGCGCTCCAAGGATGGCGCCAGCGTTGTCGCCAGCACCCTGGTCAACGCAGAGGCTACTGACGCCCTCGCCCGCGCTATCACCGGCCAAGCTTTAGTCACCAACGGCGACGAACAAACCAAGCAGATCGAAAGCGTTGCGTCTGTGGCTGGATCTGATACCGCAGCCATTACGGATGGGCTTGGACTAGAACCCCAGCAAGTTGACCCGAAGCAGCAGGCGAACATGGCCAGGGTAGACCGGGAGAATTGCCTGGTGCTATGTACGGAGATTGTTAAGAACTCTGGCAGTGCGTTGACGTCGGCTCAGCTTGGTCTTTTGCAGGATTTGATCAGACAAGGGACAGACATGATCAGCCAAGAGAAGGCCCAGGGTTAGTTGAAGTAGTATATAAGCATGATGCTAGACATATATCCTACTTGGCATTGCACCCCTGAGACGGCACAATGTGGGAGTGAACAAGGTATAGAGCAAGCATCAATGAAAATCTACTTTTATGCAACCCCTTCATATCAAAGACCACAGACGGCACACATGTTCAAGTAATGCCTCCATTGACCAAACGATTACAGCGCAAAGCTGGTGATCATGCAATAAATTCTTTGAGCTGGACCTAGAGTATCTTTCCCTCCAAACCCGGACAAGCATTTCATCAGAGCCTCGAACCGTCGTTGCTCCTCCCTTAGAGACGCAAAGAGCAAAACCCTCAAACACCAGTTCCCTTTTTGAAAGTTTATTTCTTGGCAGCCTCGGCATCGGCCGCATCCCGCACACGCTTCTCCCGAGCGCCCTGGTATCGGGCGGTGCTGCGGGCGACACGGAGGGTTCGGTAAGCACCAATCTCGGCAGGGGCGGGCAGCTCGCTCTTCTTGATCTCCTTGAAAGCGATGTCGGTGGGAGCAATAGGGAAAGCAGCAGAGAGGAGGGTAGCCTTCTCGATGCTGGAGACGTCGGTCTTGGTGTCACCCTTCTTGGGGGCGTTGGATCGGCGGGGAAGGAGGATCAGGCGCTCCTGGTAGGCCTTCAGGCGGGCGACGTTGGTGGCCAGGGACTCCTCGCTGAGGTTCTGGCGGCGGGAGTCGACGGCGATACCGATAGTGGGAGCAAAGGCCTTGGGGATACCGGCCTCCTGTAGAATTTGTTAGTCACACAAAAATTCCATCTTCTTTGGCGCAATCCCCACAGTTTGGACTGGAGGATCTAGGGTTGGAATCGTACCTTGAGCTCAGCCAGGGTGAAACCGCGGCCGGCACGGACTCGGCGGTTGTACTTAAGGGTAGGGCATCGCACAATAGGTCGCAGCTTGTCGACAGGGCGGGGAGCCAGAGCGGCGGCCTTGGCCTGACGAGCAGTGCGTCTCCGCGACTTGGCACCGGGCTGCACACAGGTCAATATCGTTAATTCAAACGGCACGGCGAGGCCGTCATCTCTCGAGTTTCTGTCGTACCTGGTCGAAGTGGGTTCGAACCCGGCGCTGCCAATCCTTGCGGAAATCTATGAGAGTTGTCAGTCGCTATTTGCGAAATCGTCGCTCGGTGGTGGTGGTTGCTCACGGTTGTTAATGAGCTTCTGGTTGTGCTTGATCGCCTGGAGGAAGAGCAGGTCAGTACATGTCGTCTACCGCATTGCGATGCATCGCATTGGGCGTGGAGGCCATACCATTTTGACTGCTTGCGATCAACGGGCTCGGGTTGTCGATGGTCGGGTCGTGAGACGTTGAAATTTCGAAGGGTTGAGGCTTGTCAAATTCCTAGAAGGGTTTTCGAGCCCTACACTTGGTACGTACTTGGTGGGGTTTTGCCCGTGGGCGCTAGAATTGGTGTGCGTCACGTGGTTTCGCTTCGCCTGTGGGTGGGCCTTGGGTATTGCAGCCTTGGAGCCTTACTCGAGGCCTGGCGTCAGGGCTGCTGGCAGCTGACCACGATAGTCTCTAGCACAGATCACCTAATGAGAGCGAACATCCAAACCGTCACCCATCAAATGATCATGATGATTTTTTGATTTTTTTCTTCAGGGACAATTAATATAGATTCGCAATCCTCGATTAAACAACCCTTCATACGGTATTCTTAATTTTTGGCAAGCTGCAAAATGAGAAAATGAAACTTCACTGCGCAAAGTCTTCTGCTTCCAACATTGGCTGGATTGGGTGTAACGATGGATTCGCTTCTAGCCGGACACTGACAACGTTATTGTGCACCATCCCGGACCCTCCAGGTCTACCATTGAGGGTACCAACGGTCCACAGACTTTAATTGGACGATGCAATATCTGGGGCATGGTTCAAATGGCTATTTGCTCTCCACGACAACCCACAAGCCTATTATGGTGCATGATTTATCCTGTCATGACGCTCTTGGTGGTGCCCATACCACATTTGCATAAAGCCGGAGATGACCTCGATGTCTTGATGTTATGAAATGCATAAGCTTAGGAGACAGTTGTATTGTGAAGGCACCCATGAATGGATGGGAAGAGTGGGGACTTGCTGTGTGCGTCTTCAAATTTCGCTTCTTTCCTAGCCTGATAACACAGGCTGTCACAGAACGGCTGCCTCAGGGTCACAGACTGCGAGAGAAAGGTATAAAGTCCCGCCTCGCCTCCGTCTCTTTAGTCTTTTTCTTCCTTTCCTCTCTTCATACTTACCTTGGGAGGGATCCCCTCGCTCACCAATGAGGGGGTTCAGCGTGGAGGACCTGCATTGCACATCGCGGCGTGTCTCCATTCTTCATTGCCCTTCGGGGTCATGGGTCCCGGAATTTTTGATTTAACCAACTGTTTTCATTGTGAACGGCGCTTTACGCGACGGCATGAAGAAGACTGCGATGCGTAATTCTGAGTTAAGTCACACTTGTGATCCTGCTCCGTAAGTTCGGCTTTATCTATTAAGAAGATTGCCATATGTATCTAGCTAATTAAGTACCCGATACTAGCAATTGAACAGGATGTGTTGACGTTCGGGCCGTATTCGCTACCTGGTGATGCAAAGACCAGGATCGTGAGCAGCGGTCTCATGTTCGCCCAATTGGCAACAAGTAATACAGTGTTACTCATGCAAAGGGCATTTTCGTGAAGTCAATCCCTCTTCTATCTAACACTGCGTCCACGTGAATTATATCTGATCTGATGCTGAGCTGCATGAACCGCGCCCACAGGAAAGCCGTGTCAAGCAGCCTCGTAAATATCCGGCCCATTGCCTCTTCATGTCCTCCTGGCGTGGTTCTCTCCTCCACCAAACCACCACTCCAATGCAACATCACATCGCACTCAATCGGGTCAACTCATCGTCCCAGTAAACCTCGGCCTCGCAATGTAGCCCCCATTCCCGTCCTCATTCCCGTTCCAGCACCGTGGTTCGCCGTCCACAGGCCCAGACGACAGCTCCTCTCACCCGAAGCTACGCCGCACCAATCACAGACCCGCAATTCGGCCCTCCAACAGCGCCCTCACCCTGTCCAGCAAAAATCTCATGACACCACTTCCCTCGCATCCCGAACTCCTCCCACGAAGCCCGCCATCCGCCATCCGCCCACCCCCGACCGATCGCAAT
>JAANBB010000733.1:0-12746 GCA_014621425.1 Cylindrodendrum hubeiense | reverse complement strand
GTCAATTGTGGCGTTGCGGACTCTTTATTTTTCCACGCTTGCTTTTCATTTTATTCATCTCGCATTGAAATTTTCCGTTGATTATTTTTTTTATTCTCCCTTAGTGTTTGGTGTTATTTGAGTCAGAAGGCACGCTTGGAGGGCGGCTAGCTAAAGATCCTGACAAGGAGGGGCGTGTACTCCGCAGTGTATTTCGCGCGCAAAAAATGCTGCCTGGAGCTGTCTAGCTAAGAATCGAGGCTAACGTACGCCGGGTAAATTGGGGCACAGAGTCTAGAGGCGGTGTCGTTGTCTCGTCCCCGGGACCTTGCCGCGGGGAGTGGGAATAATTAATTGCGGAATGAATTAATGGAATAATAAATCAATTCAAATCAATTGGGTTCAATTCGAACGGCTGCGGGGACGGACACCTCGGGATCAATGGACCCTGCATGAAATGGGGGCTGGAGATGTGTCGGTCTTGTGGAGGGACGTGTCTGGTGTTGGTGATGATGGTTGGCGCGCCAGGATCCCGGTTGCGGTGATGCCTGCAACTCCAGTCATGAGAATCACAAACCGACGGGCGTGACCTGTTGAGGCGAGAGTAGAAGGGGTACAGGATGGAACAGCCGCGATTGACGGGATATTATCCCCATTGCCTCGGCTTCCTTCCTTGCCAATGATACTGCCGGTATAGCACTGCTCGGTATAGCAAGGCTCAGTTCCAGCTATTGAAACACACTCAGCTACAGGCGGGATTGCCTATTCGAGCAGGGCAGCTCTCAACTGGGCAAACATCGAAATCCCAGCGATCCCTAGCCCCTGCGACTACGGCACCAGCCCGATGCGACTGCGCTGCACTGCACTGCGCTGCACTGCAATTGTCTCTCACATGGCATCGCGCAGTTTGCAGCAACGCCGAAGACGCAGCTGTTTGTCAGCTGTCTCGTGTTCAGCCAAAGCTCGGGCTAGTCCGGCTCGGGACATGTCGGAGACAGCCCATTTGTGCAACTGACTGCCGTTCTTCCCCAGGTTCTTGCTCCGCGTCTCCGCGTTCCGCGAGGCCTCGGCTCGGGGCCATGGCTGAACGGCCCAAATGACCATGGTCAAGGCGCGGATAAATCCTCATGTGCCCGTTTTCGGAACACGGGGTTTCTGGGGCACTGGGCGCTCGACTGCGTCGGGAATGGCGGTGCGCCGGTGGGCGGCGTTTTACATGTCCGTACAGATCGAGTCAGAGGGTAACAACCCGACAGAGTGCGTGCGTGAGTGTGTGTACGTGAGTGTGCGTACAGGTACCTCCCTCCCTCTTACAAGTACAGTGGGTTGCGTGGTAGCCGACAAGCGACGGCATTGGCATTGACGCTGTTGGCATTAGCAGTGTTGGTCGGCCCAGCATGGCAGTGTTACCTCAAGCTCCACCGCCGACTCTTTACTTGGCTATGTGGTCCCTGATTCATGGCCCGTGTTCCTAACCGGGCATGCAGCCTCTCTTTCACCGCTTGAAAGATGCCAACCCGGACTGACAATCGAGTTTGACATGTCGCGAGGGGCCTCGGAGCTGAGATTGTAACGAGAAAAAACTTCACACCCTTGTCGGGAAACCCTCCGATGCATATTTCCGCCGGCCGGTAAGGGTGCAAAACACTGTTTCCGCCGTCACACCAGCCATGAAGCTTGTCCGTAGCTCGCCTTGTAGAGTACCCGCCAAGCCATGTACCGCCCCTCGAGTTGATCACAAACCACCACTACCCGTGCGGACGGGAGTCAGCTATATCGCTCACCCATACCTTGCAAGTCACAGGGCGCACTGGACGGGAGCGTGTGAGTGTTTTGGTTTTTCTCAGCCGCGGGTTTCCTCGCAAGGCTAACTGGCCAGGAGAGGCCCATGATTCGGATCGTCAACCGAGCCGTTTGCAGGGCACGCGGTCGTGCACAGGCGGCTTCGAGCAAACGACTCATATCCGTGTGACCGTCACCAAGCTCACGCCCCGAGCTCCAGCCCAGGAGCTTCCTCTTTCGTCACAAGTGGTCATGCTCGCAGTTCAAAGTAAAGCAACAAAGGCACACGCCCCCCTCTGGCTGTGACTGGCTGTGTCTGGCTGTGTCTGGCTTTCTGGGGAACCGTTTTTTAGACTCAGGTTGTTGATCTGGGCGGGTAGCCTCCCCCGCTCGCCCGCGAACTGTAAATCACAGACGGCCTGGGGTAAACAAAGACGGCCAGTTAAAAGCTATTTCACTCCAACTATTCTCGGTGAGTTTCCATCGCCCGACCGGCAACATTCCCCGGCTCCGGGGAAGAGCGAGTGCTAACGGAGGTCTACTGCTTTGGCTTCTGTCCCGTGCCGTGGTGAGCGGAACCGCATTCATCCAGGGTTTGGCTGACGTAGCCTGGCCCGTAGCCGCGCGCGCACGAAGAGATTCCGGGACGACCAAAGAACGATGCCCATTGCAGGCACGCCGCCCACACACCGGTTTTCCTCCGACCTGCCAGGGGCCTCTTCGCGGCATGTACGCAATGGGACAGAACAAGTTGCTGCATGGTGGGAAACCGGACAGGGCCCCCATGACGATGCGCCCAGGGCGGCACGGCGCATGTACATGGCATACCGCTGCCATGTACCCTGCTTGGCTCTGCAAGACACGACACATTGACAACACCATGGCAGGGTAGGACGTCACCGTCCAGGGCGGAAACTCGGACGGCTTGGATGACATGCGTTGAGGGCCTGCGGCTTGGTTGGGCCTCATCCACTGTGGCTGGTGGCTGGCTGCGTTTTCCACAATCAAATCTGCGCGCAACGCGCACCTACCCGTTGCGGTTTTGTGATGATAATATCTACGCTTCTGTGGCTTTATGACTGTAGCCTCACCGACTTTTAGGAAGCGGGTTTGGTGGTGGTGGTCCAAGGCAACGTTGATTGCAGGAGGGGAAGGGGTCGACGTGTTCGCACAGAAATAAAGGAGGTTCCCTGTGTGATAGATGCAAATGATGATTTCACAGCTACGTCAATAGCCGAACTCGCCGCGCTCGGCCGGCTCGAATGTTATTTTATCGTTGAAATAACCTAGGTGTGAGCACTGCCGAAACGGGAAATGTTTCTTCGAGCTGGATCAACAGGCGCGGGGTTGGGACATGTCTTCCAACGGTTGAGTTGGTTGCAGCGACAAGGGCGCTACTAGTCCCGGCGAGGAGAGCGATCGTATCCATGACGATGATGCCGAATAACGTCAACGATGCAAGGCTGCTTGCTAGTCTTGGGTTCTTGAAGCATGAACTCTGGCGGCGTACCATCGGCGGCCATCATAATCGACATCGGGATCTGGGGTTCACGATGGGGGTGGGAACAGGGCCAGCAGGGCGGGGAGAGAACTACGTCATAATCTGGGGGCCTGTCGCTCAAGCCATGTGCTGTCGAGGGTGCCTGATCCTACTATCAAGGCCTAGGATCTGTATTCTGCCCCTCAAACCCGCATGGCATCACGCGATGGGGGTTGCACTATGAGGCTGAGATTTGGAATAGACGGGTGGCAAATAAGTCCATCACTCGAACGATTTGAGGGGTTTGTTTGCTGCTTGTTTGCGGGGAAACGAATCATGGGGCATAGTCATGACTATGACTACTGGTTGACTGGTGGGAGGCGTTGGTCTTGGGGGTTGTGGTGCGACGAGAGTTTCCTTGTCATGGTTGATTCACAAACTGTGCAATGCAGGCTGCATCAGTTGAATGGATGCATACTCGAACCCATTCCAGTACAGTACTGCATCAGAAGAAGAAGGACCGAACCAGTTCTTTCAAGGCTTGATTTCCTGCAACGCCATGGATGTAACCGGCCCTTTGTTGTTCTGTACAGGGGACAGGTCAGAGGGAAGGGAGTTGGCGGGGTGCACCACTGAGCGCGCGCTGAAGTGCGCTGAGGCACAGCGGTTACAGATGGTAACAGTGGCCGATATAGGAGTCAGCCAAGCCGGTAGTATCTCAGATCCAGCTGGTGATTCTAGTCGTCCACCGGAGCCAGCGAGTGGGGGAGCACACACACTCAACACCTCAACACCTTCACGTTGTAGACGGCCAATCAGCGGCTCCCCCAATACACACTCAAGACAGGAGGGTTGAGTCGCCATCCCTGAAAGCATTTCTAGAATATTTCTAGAGTAGGTGGAGTCTCCCACTCTGGCACGTCATTCAGCATTAGGAGTAATGCACCCTATCAGAATCCATCTTGATCACGTGGTGACTGTGTTTTGGTGTTGCAGATGGAGGAGGGAGGACACCACCACCACCAAAGCCATCACACCACCAGATCCATAGATCCATCCCACTCTTGCGCTCTTTTCTGGCTGTTCCCCTCTGCAAGTTTTTTTACTCCTCTTGTGACCCTAAAAACTGCGCGGCCATTGGCCTATCAAGTCTCCCACTCGTGACAGCCTGTGATTTTGCAGCCGCCAAATGACACAACAGAAATAGCCGTTTCGCAAATGCCATATTGCCTACTGGGCGGAGCACCACTAGGTACGTATTTCGTACGTACAAAGTATTCGCATCGGTAATACCGACCGCGTAATTCTCCCTCTCTCTCTCGGGGCAAATCTCGGGAGGTGGGGGGTCCCCCTCAGTCGCCCCCGTCGCGACCGTTTTTGAGACAGGCATTGGCCTTCCAGACCAGCGCTGTCAAGGAACCCACTTGCTATGCGCTACGGTCCAGTGCTTACATCTTAGTTGCTTGCGTACTCATACCGACATTTCGTACTCCCCGAAGAAGCCCCCAACTCGCACGCGTAGACGAGTACGACGACGAGTCTGGGACGAGCCGGTGTATTTCGCATGGGGTTGCGTTTAACCGCCAAACGCACAATAATATGTCTAATATAGAGGACGCGTTAGGTACGGTGTACTTTGTACCAAAGCCCCCAACAACTCTGTACACAACGCTACGCGATCGCGCTCCCCAACCGTCGCTTCCGCTACCCCCCCGGCAGTCACATCGCTGTGTTTCCTCCTGGCGCGCGCGCTGTAAACAACACCCTCCCAGGCGGCTTCCCGCTTGACACTTCTGCGCTCCGGTGAAGGCCCCCCGAGTCGAGCCCGTTGTTAGCTCCAAGGTGAGCCGCAGCGAACGAACCTGTGGCCCAGGTACCACACCGATGTACCGCTTGTACCAGCCCTCCATCAGCGGTGCTAACTGGCTAGGCTACTCCAATAAAGGCCCCGGAGACGTGCCAGTAGCTAACCCGGCATAGCTTCCGCGGATCCCCCGGTGTGGAGCTCCGTGCACTCGGTCGTTGGTCGGTCCGCTGTCGGTTCTTCTCCCAACACCATCAATGTCGCCTCGGACCGGCCACTGGGCCATGGCGCCTAGGGCTAACGTCTCGGTTCCAATTTGGTCATCGACGCCGTGTCCAAGGTTTCGCGCTACCATCCCACTAGGCCGCTACTCGAAACGGGAATCTCTGCCGGCAGTCGACCGACACGTGAAATCCACGTAGTGTCTGGGTCTACAGGCCTCACAGGGCTCTTAGTTGCATGTCGACACGATGCCAGGGCGAGAATATGGGTCCTGAGGCCCGACTAGAAGGGCCGAGTCTGGTCTATGACAGGGGACTCAAACAAACGAACAGAAGTCGTCCCGAACTGCTGGGAGAGTAGGGGAGAGTAGGGGAGATTGACAGCGCATTACACGCATGTCACATGTTGGCAGCGAGTGAGCGATGACACCCCACAGCCAATTGCCTTGCATCGTTTACAGAGCGTTCGGATGACTTGCGTAAACCTTCCTTTGACGCGACGAGGTGCCCGTGCGCGAGTCGAGGAGCCTTGCGAAGTAGCTTCCATTTTCCGAATCTCCATGCCATGTTCCGATGGCTGTGTCGGTCCGACGGCGACGGAGGGCGAGCCCGGCCAAACCGGCGGAGTTGAACCCTAAACCACCGGCGTCAAAACCTACCAATTCGGGGAGAATTACCTTCGTCTTGTCACAGGCGCTGGGCTCGGGAGGGCGATGTGTCTGGCCAAGTTTAGCCCGAGGCGAAATGGAGGCGAAATGGAAGGGGGGGTCTATCCGTTGCCGCTTGGGCGGCGGTCGTCAGCTTTGCCGGGGCACGGGAAGTGGCCGTGGCGCCTCTCTCTAACCCCCCCCCCATTCTGTTCCATCGTGACCGCCACGTGGACCCGTCCCCCCGGATGGAAGCTGTGTGAGATCGGCTTAAGGCCGTCTCTCCAAGGCAGCCTTCTCGGCAATGCGCCTTTTCATCGTCGCGTGAGATCTGCATGAGGGTTGATGGGCGTAGGATCACCGTCACGCGAGTTTGAGCACCCGCGTGCGTGCATGAGCTTTGTCCTACTTCGTGGATGGATGACAGCTGGGCTCGGGCAAAAAGCCGATGGCAGCAACGGGAATGTTGGCGGTGCAATACCGAAAGTACCGAATATACCGAAAGCCCCCCTCGGGGTAGACTAGCTCTTTGGGGGGATACTTTTTAGGCTGAGAGTCATGATCGAATATTTTAATTCATTATTTTCTAGCGCCTCTATTGTATTTCGATTAAATTCCGGTAGCGTCTAAGCCTCGCGCCGTTTCGAGGTTTGACGTCCAGGCTGGTGGTGTAAGTCAAAACGGTCCGTTGTGCCAATGTCCATTGGCGGTGCACCAAACGGCCAAGAACTTGAGGAACAAACTGGAACAGCAGTTGTATTATTCCGAAAGGGCTTCGTGATTCAAACAATAATACACGTTGCGCTTGAAACTGCCGTTGTGATAGACATCTCCATCAGCTCCTAGATACATATTGGCATAGCCCATAGCTTCCTGCCACATGCAAGTAGTTTGACAAAGCAAGCCAAAGTAAACATAACATGTCTTGGAACGGTTAGAAGCAAACTCAAGGTCATTCGAAGCTCTTGGGTGAATAACTCAGTTCTTGTTACGATGCAAAGTCCGGCAACCCCATGAGTCCATAGAGTTTGGGTTGGCCCAAGGCATCTTTCTAGTAAATGGGTTCTGTGACCTGGTAGCCGTAGGTATTGCTCTCCCTTATGATATGCATGGCCAACATGACTAACATTCTTTGTTGATGTTCAGCCCCAGTATTCTAAGCTCAAACTCATTCCCCTCTCTTAACTGCAAATTGTCAGGTGCTGACGAGACGAGGGCATGGTAATTCCAGTATTTTAAAGAACCAGACAGCTCGAGACAGCTGTCCAAACATGGTGGCGACGTAAACTTGAGAAAGAGGAAACTTGAGCATCAAACATCGTGATTGAATCGAAGTATCACCTTGCTATACTAGACTACCGCCCTTCTCCATACAGTTCATCAACACCCTTCACACTGGATCCTCACATGGCTTGACTGACGGACCATGACACATGGAAGAAAAATAGCACCAAGTATTACAAAAGACAAAAAGGAAGAGGACATACAACACTCGGCATTCGCTAGTTGTCGCCGACCTAACTACTACTCGAGCGCTCCTCAGCTTGACTCTGGGAGAGCAAACGGTATCCTGTATTCTCTGAGGGTTATGGTCGTATGTGCTGGAAGTGGTGACGGAGGGTGTTACTAGGAATCTCGGAAGAAAGAGCTGGAAGGGTGGACACTGGAATACAGCAGTTGAATGGACGAAGAGAGAAAGTCGAGATTCCAAGGTGCTGTCGTCATCAACCAGCGGTGTATGATGTCGCCTCCCATCTGTCTCACTCTCTGAATAGAGCTGACCCAATTACACCTCGCCACGCCTTACGGTCATGCTTATTATTCTGTCTTGTGTAATAACGCCGGGATCTTGTCTGCGGCGAGAACAAGGGGTTAGCCAGCCACTTGGATACGGTGCTTAGGTTATCTTGGTCAAGATATCATGGCGGATAATATCAATATTGATTTAATATTTTATTGTTTAATTGGATTTATTATTTTGTAATTTTCCACGCGAGGTTTCTCATCTCTGCTATCAGGCTAGTTCTCAAATCCCCTGCCACCACCCACACGGCAACGTTCGACGGCTTCCCCGCGTCCAAAGCCCGGGGTATGGGGTAACATCGACCAGCCCCGGAAACCTCATTCGATTCCAGTCCCAAGTCCGCGGTTCCGATCCCCCCCTGGTGACCCGTGGCCTCTTTTGGGGGGATGGAATGGGGGTGTGTACCGCGTTCATCAGCAGACGGAAAAATAGCACCGTCCTGCGGAAACACCCCCAAAGGACAGGATGGCAGGCCGACGTTCGGGTCAAAGGGCCGCGAGCGAGAGACTCGGAGGGTCATGAGCTTAAACATCCGGACTGTTTTGCAGCGAATCCGTCGGTGAGCGGACAACATGTGACCGTGGGATCGAGGCTGGGGTTGGACCTAGTGATGCGGAGATGGCCTGTCGTTTTGCCCCCTCGGTGCTCAGCAGCCATCTCACTGATGCGGGGACATCGAGACACCCGGTTTCGTGTCGGGCAGTGACAGAAACCTGACCGAGGCAAGGCAAACCTCCACCGGAGATGGAAACACAGGGCGTTCCTTGTACCCCGAATCTCTGTGTACTTCTGGCGTCCACATGTGCCAATCCTCGGGCTGTACAACCGCCACGTGAAGGTTGATCCGCACCCTCCCTCCTCCAACGGCCCGCGTCCCAGATCAGTGAAGCAGCACATGGTCGTGTGATGGTGCTGTTCTCGGGCGATTAACGATGCGTTGTCAGCCACGGGGCAATGATGACACCCCGAGCATCAGGCCGCGGGATGTCGGGAGTGGGCGCCAGAACGCCAGGCGCAACTGACAGCCGTGTCCCGATTGGGTTTGTGAGGCCTGATCTGATAATTCATGACCCGGGGAAGAGCATGGGTGCAGCGCGGCTACAACCGCCGCACGCGGCCCTGCTTGGAGGCGTCCGTCTGATGGAACGCTCACGTTGACACCGCGGAGGGTATGCACTCCGCTGGGATGAGCAACACCACCAAGTGTCCACCGACGCGGACGGGTCGGGAGGCACCCGCGGACACGCTTGCGGCCCGGTGGCCGTTGGATGCCTGACACATGGAGTTGATCATGGGGGAGGGTTGACAACCTTGTTCAACCGAGGTGGTGGATGTGACGTCTCGGTCGCCGTCAGAAAGTGGAAGATCCTGAGACAACTCTGAACTTATCCGGACTTCCACGGCTCTTTTGAGAAACACCCTGCAGCTGTGACAGGAAGCGACGATCTTCTCCATTTTGCCGATACGCGGGGGGTTCTATGATGTAGACAAGGGGTCAATTACATGCAGCGTTCATCATGTGCCACATGGAAAGGGGAAGTGAGCAGCGTTAAAACAAAGATAAAATTAAATGATCAATTTATTCGGTCAATTAATAATAAACTCGCATTATAGTGTCTTGAGCCCCTGTGGCTCGAACTCCGCAACCTCCTCCTGAGACCTGCCAGCCTTAAAGTCCATAACCTTCAGCAACAGCACAGGCATGGAGCCTGCGGCTGTGACTACAGCCCACACCTTCGGGCTAGTCAGGATGTCCCGGAAGTTCTTGAACCCGACACCTGGGTCTTGTAAGACCTGCGGCCCGGAGTACCGAATCACCTCCCTCGCCATGATACTTTGCAATATGAAGACACATAAGATAGAGAAGACCATGGGACTCAAGATCTTAGTCTTCTTGGGCCTGTCGTCAGGTGTTGCTGTTTTTGATGCAGGCCTACTGGCCTTTTCCTTGCCCGCAAAGAGTAATTCGGAAGCAAAGCCGGCGAGAATGGTGGCGCCGATGAGAGCGTAGTCCAGGGTGATGGCCAAAGAGGAGGCATCGTCGGCTCGCAGCTGCCGGGCAGAAATTTCATAAACGAGAATCGATAGCTCAATAACTACCCCTACGCTCGTAAGCACGGCGTGTAAGAACGGCGCAACCGTTGAATCGCTGAGGGAATCGTAGATCATGCCAGGGCTTCGAATTAGTTGGCTCACAAGCGAGGCTCCTAGGGCCAATGTACCGGCTTCGGACAGGTTCAGGACGTTGCAAGCCAAAAGACCGACAGCGATGAGAAAGATTGTCAAGTTCGCACGTGCCATTCCGAGGTGTGCCTTTGTCGCTGTTTTCTCGAGCCTGGCCATTGCAGGTGCCACTGGGATGGGTTTCTCATCCTCATCCTCGGGATCGGGAGGCAAAAAGTGTGTTGCAGCGTCCTTGACGGAGTAGTAGTAAGAGACCTTGGCAATGGTTTGAAAGAGAGGTACATTGAGCGCCAAGGCACCCATGATGGTCGATCTCCCAATATCTGGTGTCGAGTTGGAAGCAGAGTAGGTCCACCAAGCGACGATGAGCATTCCGTAGTGAAGATATAGATCCCTTCCCCATGGATCCGTCTGAGTCGCCTTCACAGGATACAAGACTCTCATTCCCATGGAACTTGTCAGACCCAAGACCACTCCCAATAGACCGAGTAAGGGCAACTTTGTCAGATCCGAAGAAGTAAAGGCGTGGGTGTGGTTCATTCCGTATATGAAAAGTGTTGACAGGAGAGTCGCGCCAAAGGCGACTCCGAGGAAGATATGCGACATGGGAACAGTCACCCGGTTAAAATAGATGATGCTATAAGGACGGAGGGGATTGCCTTTGATAATCTGAAGCCACTTGAGATTCCGATATGCTGAATAGAGCGAGTAAATCGCCCAGAACAGGATACAGAACGTCCATGCCCAGTCAGCAACCCCGTACGGGGACTGAAGAGCATTTCCGACCGACCAAAGCCCATTGCCGACTTTAGAGGTGACAATCATACAAGTCGACGCCAGCACAACACGGTACATTAATTTGGACGATGCAGGTCTGATTCCGGTCATCTTGAGGACTACAATCGTTCCTGTTCCCAGATCTCCAAGCTGCGACGCAAATAGGATGTACAGCAGCTTGATCTGGTGGATCGGTGGGCTCAGCACCACGTTGGTCGATACCATGAGGCAGATGATATGGTGGGCGAACAACTCGATGGAGTAGTCTCTCATCATTCCCAATTCAGTCACCCACACGGTAGACTGGGACGCAACGCAGATCTCGCCTGCACGAGAGAGCGGCTGGCCCACGCCCCAGGGGGTAGTGACGGCAGCGTAAGAGCACGAGGGGAAAGAGATGAGGACGCCAAGAACTAGACGCAAACTCATCATGAGCATAGGGAGAAGCTTCTTGGCACGGGCTTCGCTGTTGAGGCGGTGGTAGAGTGTGGGGTTGATCTTGCGCAGGCCCGTCTCGAAGGCAGGGAACAGCACCCACCAACCGCAGATGGACATGATGAAGCCACAGAAGAGCAGCGGGCCACTCGTTGAGGATTGGTATGCTTCCATGATGAGTACGATTGATCTTTGGAGGTGATGTACTCTGAGAGGCGCAAGGGCGCGGACAATATAGACGAGTGTCGTCGACTAGAACCAAGTGAAGATCAGAAGAGGGGAAAGTTGAGTGAGACGAGACAGCACTTCCACAGGCCGAAGGAGGGGGATAAAATACTATACGCCCCCTGCCAGACCCTATCAAGGTGCCCATGAATTTCCTCTCAGCATTCACTAAGCTTTCGTGGGCTCGTGATGTTGACTTTGTAGTCGCAGGTCTCATGAAGGTTTATCGCAAGCCAGTAACCACCAAGGAACAAGTGGCGGTCTCTTACGTACATGCGCGATAATATCACAGGAACATGTTGATGCCCTAATCAGTTAATATCTCAAGCTCTCCATTCTCCCTCCATCATCAACACCTTTGAATGCAAAGCGCCGACTCCGAGCCGGCCCGCCATGGACTCTCCTACCCCTGAGAAGCAACCCATGGGACCGACTGGTCAGAGAAACAGCGACACTCCCCTGATCGAGAATCAACCTGCCGAGGAGAAACCTCAAACCACTCGATCAAGGATCCCGATCTTTCTTGTCCTGAGTCTCGTCACCCTCACTCAGGCATTCGACGCAACATGTATTTGTGTCACCCTCCCGGTGAGCTCCCACCCCCTTTGCCCCAACACTTCAAACCTGCAGCTGCTGATCTCCCACAAAGACCATTGCTTCAGAGCTTGATGCCAGTGTATCTGAAAGTTTGAGCTTAGGCACAACCTTCCTGCTGGCCACCACGGTCACACAGCCCATCTTCTCTGAGCTGTCCCACGTCGTAGGCCGGAAGCCCGCCTATCTGACCGCTCTGGCCATCTTCATGGGCGGCACCATCATATGTGGCTGCGCCCGGAACAGCATCGTGCTCCTGGTTGGCCGTTCCGTCCAGGGAGCTGGAGCTGGCGGTCCCCAGGCGTTGTCTGCCGTTATCCTGACAGACTTGTTCTCCTTGCGCCAGCGAGCGCGATGGGTGTCATTCTTGAACATCTCGTGGGCTCTGGGAACCATCGCGGGCCCTCTTCTTGGGGGTGCCTTTGCACAGAATGAGAACATAGGATGGGTGAGTTTCCAAAGGCTTCCTTTCTACGAGAGGCTAACTTGTGTAGAGATGGATATTCTGGATTAACCTCCCAATACTGGGAGCGAGTGCGATAGGGGCAAGCCTTCTCCTCGGATATGACAAGCCTAAGCAGCGAGTCCGGTGTCTGCTCGCGCAGGTAGACTGGATTGGCATTGCACTGTTCGTAGTATCTGCCGTGTCGCTTCTACTCCCCTTGACCGTAACAAGTCTCCGTTGGTGAACCAGCGGAGGGATCATTACCGAGTTTACAACTCCCAAACCCCTGTGAACATACCAATTGTTGCCTCGGCGGTGCCTGCTCCGGCAGTCCCGCCAGAGGACCCAAACTCTTGTTTTTATACAGTA
>JAANBB010000732.1:0-12754 GCA_014621425.1 Cylindrodendrum hubeiense | reverse complement strand
GGCACTCGGCCGAAGCAACACGCATGCAGGGCCGCCCACCTCTAGTCAATTTAAGGTTGCTTGTGTCACCTCAAGCAGGCCAATGTCCGCTCCCCGGAGCCAAGGCAAGGACTGAGGAATCAAAGCCTGGTACTAATTCCATCCAGGGTCCGTACCTCGATCTCTCAACCAGGCAAGGGGGGAAGATGAAGGCCAAAATTACACATTAAAGGGCCCGTACCAACCCTGGCAGAGTAAGAAATGGGGTCCGCCCCTTGGAACGCGGAAAACATCACGGCCTTCATCCAACCGTCGGGCAAAGCCATCGGACTGGACCACGCCGCATGCATCACGCAAATCGCAATGCCGTGGGATATCCCAAGGATGGCGCCGCACACGAATCAAGCAAGTCACAATCGTACACTAGTAATAGCGATGAAAGGTTTCCTACTACGTAGTACAGGAACAAAACTGGCGCTTGATGTCCCCCCGTCCCCCTATTGCCAAATGATTGCCGAAGAATGCACAAATGTGTGAGGTTGTCTCGAGGTTGTTTTACCCGATAATCAATTCCCAGCTACCGGCTCCGGTAAGTGCATGAATACTGATGTTCTGCTATGTAACTAGTCGGGCATGTTCTATTCACATGGACTTTTTCCGTAACAGATATGCCTTGTTTCCTGCGCTGTGGCGTCAGTCAGGGTCGCATGGTGAGTTTCGCGGGGGATCAGCAAGTCTCAAGCCGCTAACCCAACCCCTCGTCAATGACGTCGTGGAGTCCATCTTTCCCGATCCCGCCAGTTTTCAGATCTGCTACTGTACAGTACTATCCGCTTTCAAGCATCCAACTATTTCCCTAGGGAACCTGCACCTCCAATGCCGGGGCTGCAACACAAGACCACATGAGTGGCTGGCGTCCTTGTACCGAACCTGGTACAAAACGTCATACCCTACATCATCCATCCAACCGGGGACTGGGAACCGAGACGATTTGTTGTGATGGGATCAACCATCGCCAAAATAAACATGGCTAAGACGGCTTCTCGGCGACCGATCGACGAGGTAGTCGTCATCGTCGTCTGTCCGGCCATATGTGGTGTTTCCGTCTAATATGCAGAGAGACTGTTGGTTGGACCTGTCACCTCTCAGGAGTGTGTCGTACACCGAACATTTACGTACCCCAGCTCTCACATGGTGACGACATCAGTGCCGTTCAACATTCGACTAATTGTCGCAGCATTTAAGCTGCCGTATCCCCGGCTTTCCTCATGAATGGTTTTCAATCCCAAGCCCACATACTACTTCTATCATACAGCCATCGTAGTCAACACGGAATCTGAACCACACCCCAACCGCCCGTACCCAACAGCAGTTTACAACTTCTCACTATGGAATCCATCAGCAACGCCGCCACCGCCGCGGCCAAGGCCGTCTGGGGAGATGGAACCGCCCACAAGGAGCCGGTGTCTGGAGCAAAGGGTGACGTTTCCAAGGGCGAGCCTTATGACGCTGGTAACCTGGGTAAGCCGTCATCTTCCCATTCCACCCCAATACCACCCACAATTGACTGACCTGTTTATAGAACCAGCTCGACAGGAGCAGGTGGAAAAATCCCTGGAGAGCCGTCACGTTGAGACCGCACCAGATCCCTATACCCGAGAAGATACCACATTTGGCCAGAACGACACACGCGACCCAGACAAGATTCCTCAGAACGCTTCTAAATTGAATGATGTCGACACAACTACCCCTGGCCCTGCTAGCAAGCCCAGTGCAGTCCTCGAAGGCTCTTACTCCAGGCCGTCCGAGGGATTCGACTCACGCCCCGCCGAGAACGCCACCAGCAACGACCGAGATGTCAGTCGTGACAAGGTCCCAGAGGCACATCCCCTCGAGCCCAAGTCTCTGGAGCCCAAGTCTCTAGAGTCCACGTCTCTAGAGTCTAAGTCTCTAGAGTCCAAGCCTCTAGAGTCCAAGCCTCTAGAATCTAAGCCTCTAGAGCCCAAACCTCTAGATTCCAGGCCTCTGGAAACCACAACATCCACATCGTCCGTCGAAAAGTCCGAACCCGAAGAATCCAAGGGCACCGGCCAGGAGTATGTCCGTACGACTGGGCTCGCCGCCGACGGTGGAGACTTTGATGCTACCAAGCCTGGCGCTGGACGGGAAGCTGACCGTAAGTTCTTGCTCGTTAAATCCATTCGATATTTCCATATGCCTTTCCGTGCCCTTGCTGACCACTTTGTTCCTTCGCGCCCAACAGGACTCATGGAAGAAAAAGGCATTCATCACAACGAGGATGGCTCTCGGCCTGACAGTGGCAAAGACAAGCCCAGTCTAGGCCATCGCATCAAGGCTAAACTTCATAAGCACTGATGGACGGGATTTTATCTGCACTCTTTGTACTGTCCCATGTATTTGTATCCTACATTAGTACGAGCTGCCTTCGCGTGGACTTGTAACATGACTTAACGCACAAGCAGTCTCTTATTGCTGTACCGCCACGTACAATTTCGTGCAATGGTACCTGTGCAATGGTACCATCCGTGATCCATTTTGCCAAAATGCCCATTATCCAGACATCCTCGAGAACTTTGATGAATGAATAAATAAAAATACCACGGTAGTCTAGATGTGTTCAGATGGTGTGCCTCACTGTGACAGCCAAACAAGCTTGCGTCCCAACTAGGATCCCGGTCAGATTGCCTCCGAATCCATCCCAAATCAACCGGATTAGAAGCTGGCCGAGCCTCGTACTCATCGCTGGCGTCCCGAACCGAGGCACATCCCATGCAGCTGCGACATGAAGTGAGGGGGTTTGGATACAACATGGGTCACGAAATATGGAGGTTTGAAACGGTCGAATTATTGAAACTGGCTCCAGGCGCCATCTTGCCATTGCACCCAAGCTCGACCACTGCCATGTATAGCCACCGCGCATTGTTCCCATAGATCTCGTATCTGGAACATGTATCCATATCTCGGCCCGTCTATGGCCTGCCAGGTATATCCAATCCATTGCTCATCCCTTCCACCGTAGCTGGGCCATCATCTCGACGTACAACTGCCGTCACGCTGGGATTTTCTCTCAAGCGTGGCGTTGTGTTGCCCGCTGACCAAATCTGCACTGAGAGTCATCTTTGTTTGGGTCTTTGGAGTTCAATTCCATCCGCATGCCCATCCCACAACCCCCTGTGTCTGGCTTTGAGACTCGAGGCCACCCTATTCCAAGTCTGTTTCCAGCCCCGACGACACGCCGGCTGCCGGTTGCACCCCCGTCACATTCCCTGTCACGTTCCCTGTCCCTGTTGGCTACAGCAATCTTTGGGCCACCTTCCGCCCCCGCATCGCGCTGCTGGTTGGAATAAAAGTACCCCCCTCAAAGGTCTCAGCCGGGGCAATACACAACGTGCATCGCACCCCGACCAAATCAGGTAATCGCCACCCGTCATTCGTACGGTCATGGCAGAATAGCCGCTAAATACCACCCCCTGGCTGAACTTCCGTTCCATGGATACATGCAGCTGCATCAATGTCTCCGACAGTGGCAACGTGGCTGTTTATAGGAAGCCCGATTCGGCCAAGACCCTGCGTGTTGAAAATGACGAGTAAGCATGTTTCCTTTTCCGTTTTTCTTTGACGAAGACGGGGTCTCAAACCCAGGAGAGTGAGCCCCCGTATGATGAGGTGATGCCTCGTGACCCTACATACCTCACAATCTTCTCGTCCTCTCGTTCACGAGGTTCAATTTGCAAGCTCTTGTCGTACATCTCGTGCACATCGCCGGCAGCTTGCATGTTACTCAATATGTAGTCTTGCAACTCAGAAACGGGTTGTAAAGAGTATCCCACGTTCTGATACTGCTGGATGTCACGGATTACCTCGGCCGTCTTGGCCCGCTTGGCAAAGTTGATAAGGTTGGTCTTCTTAATGATGGAGGGAATTCCATCCTCAATAAAGGTCAGGTCGGTGAGGTAGACACCTTGCGTTGTAGTTAGCAACATGGATTATGACGCAAGAGACTGTAGTTTCATACCAAAGAAGGGGATACATGGCGGGTTGGCAGCATGGAGGGCTTCTCGATATTCGCCAAAGTTTTTGGTGCTGGCCATTACCCTCCGCATCGACTCTAACACGGTTTGTGTGCGCTGGGGCACTTGGTCCCACGTTCGCTTGAGTCGGGCAATCGGCGCGGTGCCCAGCGCCGAGATGATGGAGGTTAGTGTTGAGAAGTTGTTGAGGGCGCGACATCTCTGTTTTACGTTAGCAACTGGTCCTCATAGCGTATGTACCGTCTTTGCCAACTTACATCAGCAACGGAAACGAAATGTTTGATTACAACCACACGTTTCTTCACATCCATTTGGGCAAGGATCATTTCCGCAACCCAATTAGTCATCTGGTTTGAATGGAGGATGAGTGCCTTGACGTTGGGGGCAAGGTCGGGATCCCCCTCCGCAATCTTCTTCTGCCACGTCTTGTTCAAGCATTCTGTAGCCTTGATCTTGCCGTAGAGTCGAGACTCGATGATGGTGAGTTGTCGGGCGAATTCGGTCACATCAATGTCCAGGAACTTGAGCTTCTTCATGTTTTTGGGCATGATGGGCGTCGGGGTATTCTGGTTGACTGTCTGGATCATTCGTCGAGCGCCTGCCTCCTTTCCGCTCAGTCTTTGGTCCAGGACGGCCATTAGAGGTGCAGATCCAGGGGTCTCGGTAGATTTAACAGTGTCTCGGGCAAATGTGTACACATCGCGGATAAGCTGCTTCGACTCTTCGCTGTACTCCTCCATCCAGAAATTATCGAACCAATTCTTGAGAATATTAACCACTCGGAAACGGATGAGCTTCTGCTTTCGGTCTCTCCAGGCGTCAAAGTCTGACTGGGTGAGGCCTTCAGGGGGCTGGATTCCAAATCGTTTGACGAGGAGCTCAAAGAGCTCACGGGCCGAGGTGAAGGAGCGGTATGTCAGGAGGAAAGTATTGTTGAAATTTGAGTCGAGCTTATCGTGACGGGTGAGCTGTTCCACCAAAGCAAGAAGAGAGCCTCCCCTAACGGTGGGCTGGGTCGTCTTGGCATCCCAGGCCACATCACTCTCAAAGTCGAGGCGCAGGAATTCGGGCGTATCCTCAACAGCTGGGAGGCCAGCCTGCGGTGAGGGATCCTCACCAAAGATCTTCTTAACTTTGGACATGTCGCCTTTTCGGAAATTGCCCGGTGGCGGGTCTCCCTCGCTGAACGATTGCGTTGTAATCAACGGAGGTCTCACTGGTGTCGGATTCGTCCTTGATTCAGTCCGTTGATGTGGTCTGTCGAAAGGCATCGTCTCTCCCCGTTGCAGCGGAGCTCTGATGAATTGATCATCGCGGGGTCGTTGTTCGATTTGATGCTGCTGTAGGTTAATTTGGACCTGTTCCGAGAGGAGTTGTAACGAGAAGTTGATCTGGGAAGAATTAGTCTCGAGCGCTCGCGCACACTGGCGAACATAGTCAAGGCGGTTCTCCAAAGCTTCCCCCCGAACTTCCGCCCATTCGTCGCCCAAGGGACCGGCAACGGCCTGGCAGCCTAACAGCAGGTCAGATACGTTGTCGTAAAGGCTCTGCTTGTTTGTGCCAAAGTCCGCAAGTTGTGGGGTTTGGAAGCTGTTGCCGAGGGATGATAGGTCGATAGATTCGATCATGGCAATCCACGGCTTGAAAGTCTCCAGCACCTTTCCTCCAGCAAAACAAACATTGTTTCCAATCACTTCGTGCCGATATGGCGTGACAATCTTGTCTGGTGTTATGAGATTCTTGTCGAGTTCTCGGATGCTTGACACGAGAATGCGCTTCTGTTCGTCCAGCCGTTCTAGTAATCTGTTGTCGAGGATAGCAGTAGGCTCTACAACGCCCTCCTCGTCTTCGAGGAAGTTGGCCGTGATTGGATCACGGGGACCCAACCCGTTGTTCTGCCAGCTTCCGCCAGTGGTGCTGCCAATGACAAATCCGGGGAAGAGGCGGGGAATCTCTTCACCGCGTTGCTGTCGGGCAACTTCGACATAACTGAACACACCCATGAGAACTCCATCGGCCTCCTGCAAGCATTTCTGTATTGACTCCGCGTTGGGCCAATCCGCTGCAGCAATATGAGACGAAATGACCAGCTTCGAAAACTTGGACATCATATCCCGAAAGTGAGGATATAGAGCCTTGTTGGTTGAGATGATGGATGGCTGGCCTGAATGATTGTCTGTGGTGCCAGAGCCAGCGGCAAGTAGTAGTCGGAGATGATCAGAGATATCTTCAGCCCTTGCGACATATTCGGAGCGGCTATTGTTTGTTATCGCCTCGCGGTATCGATCAATAGCACGCTTCATATTGGAGACCAGCAAGCTCCAGTTAAGAGACGGGGTAGATCCATCGTCAAAGAAGCTTCGCGGGACAGTAGCTGTGGTCGGGAGGTTGTAGGTGGTACTCGTGAAGGAGGTAGCTGAAGCAATGTTTGGCACCTGGCCGGCGGCAAGATGATTTCCATTGGGCGATACATCGTTCCTTATGCGGCCGATTGGAGAGGCGCCATTGATAGAATCCATCGATGTCGACGGGGATAAGGCACCACTGAAAGAAGTGCGGTTTCGGGGCTGGAACAGGCATGATCAGCAACCAGGTCAAGCAACATGGGGAGGAGTGGCGGAGCAGATGTTTGTGATACCTTTGAGCGGCGGGTGGCCAGCCTTGAGGAATCCCCCTCTGCCTCGGAAGCAGATGTTAGAGATTCGTCATCCTCGTCCTGGGTCAAGCCGCGTGCCATCATCTCTGGCGGCGGCCTGGTCTTATCGGGTATGTTGACGTTCATGCGGTCCCGTGGGCCAGTCTCATTTGCAGAGATGGGGGACTCGAGGGGTAGCTCCATGCTATGATCGCCCGTCATCATGTTGTAGTAGAAGAGGCGGCCATCGGGGGTGGCCTGGGGAATCCAAAAGTCGGCTCGCGACTTGTCGGTGCCGTCGGTGCCCTCGATAGGCAAGGCGGTGGGCCCATCAGCCTCGGAGTCGTCGTCCTGGTCATAATTATCGTCGTAAATCTCGGGGTCCTCAGGGTCGTCGTCGACCTGGGCGACGAGGCCGTTCTGGCCCGGGTCGGGCAGGTCGTCGGGACTGGTGATGGCCTGGCAGTAGTTACTGGGAAACCATCCGCGTACGCCGTTGATGACACCATCCCACCAGCCACTCTCGAGCTGGGTGATAACCTGGATCACATCGCCCTCGTGGAAGCTGAGACTAGTGCGGTCGTCGGCCTCGTAGTCGTAGAGGGCGCGGACGTACATGGCGCCCGGAGGCGCGGTACCTACAATGCCGTTCATGAAGCCCCAGGCGGGTTCGACCCTAGATGAAGAGGGATGGGGGTCGGAGGCTTGAAGTGAGGCAGGCGTGATGCGCGCGGACGGGTGGTCGGCGGCGGAGGGGTCGTGGGTGGTGCGCGAAGAGTGGATACTTGGCGGCACGGCGGCGGTCTGTATCCTAAGCATGTTGCGGCGACCACGCTCGACTTAGGACATGGTCGGATGCGTGCAGCCGTGTCCAGAATGCCGAAGTCAAAACCAGCACGTGTGCGTGGACCAGTCTTGGGGATTGTATTGCCGACCTGACAATGACGACTTGCAGCAGTAGCGATTGTGCAGCAGCAGCAACGGCAGCATGTCACTACCAAGCGTCGCGAGTCGGGGGGGTTCACGGTCACACACGGATAAAGGCTCGCACAGATTGGCAGTCACAGGGCTCGCTCGCTCGCAGCGGCAGCAGAACGCAGAGAAGAGAGATTCCAGGGGGAGGGGCGACGGCTGCGACAGGCCAGCCACAACGCGAGTGGTTGGCGAGGGGCTGTGGAGGAGCAGTGGACGGCGGCGACGGCGGGTTGGCTGAGACGTCCCAGTCAGGCCAGGCGGCCGAGGTCGAATGGCACCCAAGCCAAACACCCTGGACTTGGGGGGCTAATGGAAATGGAACGAATGCTACCGTTTTGGCGAGAGGCCGGGAGGGGTCAGGACCCAGCAGTGAGGCATGGGCTCGATTCTCAATCTTCAACACTCGGCATCCGCTGGCAGAGAACGGGAGCGCGCTGTTGTCGCGGGCAGTGGACGAGTGCTCAGATGCCGGTGGGTGATAACAAAGGGAGGCAGACGGGTGCCAGAGAGGCCGCAGGGTGAGGAGGGGTTGACTCGCACTCAGCATGTCCGCATCCGCATCCGCACTGACACCGACTCTGACATCCGCGGGCGGGACCCCCGTTGATGGGATGGGGACGGCCACCGCTCACTGTTGAGCAGCATCACCGACACTCAACACTCCGCTGGGATACAGCGGAATCCGCAGAAAGTACTGAACCTGGCCAACAACTGACATGGGCCTGATTCGATTGGAAGGCCAACCGCGACACCAACCGGAACCAACAGGGCTGCTCTCAGGGCTATTCTCAGGGCCCCTGACAATAACGCTGACAGCTAACCATCAACAAGTTTTTGCCGAGCTCTGATGGCACTTGCCTTGCCTAGGGGAGGTGCCAGTCCCATACTACCTTGGCCACCAGGCTGGCAATATTGTTGCCATTATTACGGGTTTACGTCGAGATTCACTGACGACAGGCACTCAAAGTAATAGAACAATCCCGCTCAGCCAGGGCGGCCTCGATCCCTGCAGGCTACCCTAGGGTACCTACGAGGTCAGGAGGGGCACACAAGCCTAGGGGGGACCCTGCTGCGACATGCCCGCCCACTGAGCTCTTCCGGGCCCCTCCAAACGGCCCCTCCAAGGGTCCCTCACATTCACCATCTTCTCCTGGAGGACATCGGGTTTGAGAGGGCCGTGGGACGTGCGGTGCGTTGCTTGTTTGTGTGTGTGCGTGCGTACGTACGTGCCTGCGCGGGTGAGCGAATGCGCTCAATTAAAGTGCATGCGTGCGTCCACGGGCAGTTTCCAGCTGCTGGGTGGTGCATCAATCACCCGCGATGGATCGATCCATGGACGGATCTCTCACACTTGGCCAGCCGTCCGCGCAAACGCACGCCCGTCCGCTCCTGATTTGCTCTGCACGCGCGATGAGTAAGCACGCGCTCACAAGGTCAGCCAACGGGAGGGCCGTTTGGGCCGGGAGCCTGAGCCAGCAAGGCGACGCGCGCAACATCCTCAGAGACAGGAGCACGTCCCAAGGAGAGAGCACGTAATTTCACGTAAGGGTACCCTGGTTCGCAGGTGCTTGTCCCGCTGGCCCAGGTGCTATCGCTCCGCTACCGCGTTGGTACCTTATCCCTCTAATCATGCGTCTACCACACCGCTGGAAAAGAGGGGCTGGCTCATAGGGGTTAGTTAGTGCACACAAGGCGACGGACGACTCGGACCAGGCCATGTCTCGTTGCTTGTGTCTGCCTCAGGTGGAAGCTCAGCGAGGGCCCCTCTTTCCTGATCCGACGCAGATTTGGGCCGGCCAACCCCGGACGGTGCCACGACACAGTGTCCGACTCGCTGCAGCCCCCCCCATTCTGGTCTCCCACCACCTCCCACACTACCACTTCCACGGGTTCCCCTCCCCCAGCTTCAGCTGCCACTTGACGACACATCTGCCCACTTCGTGCTTGGCTTGGTTGGTGGCCAAGCCTTTGTCGCTGGCTAGGGAGTTTTGCGATCCAGTTGGGGCACCGTCATCGGATCGGAGGGACGGGGAACATGCCAGCGGACAGCCGGCTGGGGAAGTAGTCTGGCCGGCATGTGTCAACTCAAATTTCTCATTTGGTCCCACTGCCTTCTCCCATCTCGTCCAAGGGCGGGAGGGTGACAGCGACAGACACGGCGTCAAGGGCGAGGGGGCGGTGCGAGAAGAGAGTCAACAAGCAGCCAGGCATCGAGGAACTTTACGAAGTACGGATGGAGGAGATAGCAGGCGGATTGAGTGCTTTGGAGAGGCACGCACGCACTCATGCACTCCACCACCCATCGTCTTGACACCACGTGGAGCCCGTCCCAAACCGTGGCTCCTCACTCCGGGACTGTGCCGCGGACCCGCCCGCCATACCATCGCGATGGACTAGCCCGCCGGCGTGGATCTCCTAAGACAGCGACGCGAGCTTAGTTACACGCTACCGGATACAAAGCACACACCGACCCTTCTGGGCATGTTCTCTGCTTTTGGAGGTTTGAGATACCCCTTCGCCTGGTATGCCTCGCAGACGTAGTCAAATCGGCCCAGCAAAAAACAGCGTCAAGGCGGACAATTTAGTTAATGCGCGCAATCCGATCCGGTGGCTTCCTGCGGTTCCCCACGAGCTCGGCCCTCGGCCTTTTGTCTGGACAGCCTCGTCCCCTCCTGGCCCCTCTCTCTTCCCGTCCCCTCCATCTCCCCCGGTGGGTTTGGCTGATGGATCCGTTCGGGCGCCAGTGCCGTCCGACCGTTGCGGGGTACCTACAGGGCAATGGGCAAATAGGTTGCAGATCCGGACGAGGCGGAGGGGCTTCAGTTGGTGGGTTCCCATTCTTTCCACGACAGATGAACCCTTCTAGCTCGCATCCTAAATTCACAATGCTCCCTCCCTGGAAACTCCCTGTCGATGACTGATGGCACTGGTCGGTGTCGCTTGAATGCTCCTTTGTGCTATTTTCTTATTTTCCGGTGTTGTGGATACGGGCGTGGATCCTACAATCCTCATCCCGCCTCCCATCTCTGTCCTCATTTCGTGTATTCCGGATTATTGGCACCGATAAGTGACCGAGGAGATTGTTCCTCTCGTGTCTCTTGGAATGTACTGCCACTAGACCCTCCTGTCGATCTCGAGGCCCCAAATTTCAGCAAACATTTGGCTTGCGACCACAGATGGATCACGGCCCCGGGCACTGGTGACTCAGGAGTCCACTTCTTCCGAGCGGGCCCTTATGCATGAGGACCGACCAGCTACCAGCCTGGCTTGCCTTGGAGCACATGCGAATCGCCCATTCCATCTCGGCTGCGATGGAGCAGGTTGATGCATGGAGGAGACGAACGCACTCCCCAGGTCGCTGTCGCTGAGGCTGCATATATGCACTGTGCATGCATAGCAGCTATCGGTGTCCCCTTGTGGACAACTGTCCTCTGCCGCAGGGGAGGGAAATGAATAGTCAGTCCTTCATCTTCGGTCGGACATGACTCTTGCCCGTCATTGCTTTGGCTTGACGGAGTCGCTGTTCCAGAACGGAGACATGGATGCCACGGACTCTGCCATAGGAATCAGACTCCGGCGGCCACGGCAGATGAATGGTTGCACGTCCTCCTGGCACACCAAAGATATAAAAGGGAATTCGATGAAATTAAGTCCCGACCACAAGAGAGATTACTTGTCCCAGAAATTGTCCAAGCAGCAAGCCGTGTCGCGGTGTGGATCGCACCGTGCGCGAAGGCGGCCGCGACACGCAATCGCGTACAGTGCGATGGTCGCGTTTAGCGGAATGGGGCGGCGCCGGGGAAGCAGGACAACACGAGCTCCAGCTGGCCACCAACATCCTCTCTCGGTTTGGGAGATTTGGTTCGGGTGGGCCGCGGGATGCAAGGCGCGGAGTCCATCGCCCTGCGCCGGTGCGCTGGAAGCGGGATCTCTTGACAGGCGCCGGTAGGCTGGCACTACGCCGGATCTGCGCTGGTGAGGGCAGAGCTCCCAGCTCCCACCGGAGCTCCTGAGCTTCCCCGCCAGCCCAACCCATGATGATTTCATATTGTTTCCTGGTATGGCTGGCAGCCAGCTGTGACGGGCTGCCGGGAGAGGCGAGGCTGGGCTAGCCTGGCGACGAATCGAATGCCTCTGCCTCGCCGCGTCGCCACGGTGGCTATGGTGACTCGCCGTCTCGTTTGCAGGTCCCTGTGTCCCTGTGTCCTTGCGGCCCTGTGTCCCTGTGCTCCTCATCCCCCGTACCCCCTGCTCGGTGCTCGCTGTTTGCCTCCCCCTGTCCCCTTATGCCAAAGCAAGTACCTCCCTGTTTCCATCAATGGACTTGGGATAAAAAAAAGTTACTCCTGGTTGGCCCCGGTTCCCTCGTTCCATAGCCCGTGGACTGGACTGTGGACTGTGGGCTTGGTGGGCCACGGCCCTCGGACCGTCAGCCAGCGAGACAGGCTCGATGGATTGCAAGTGGAGTGAGTTGCTGCCGCCAGTCACTGTTTCCGTTCACCGTTCTCTCAGCCCTCTCGACACCGACATTGACTCCGACATTTCGAAGACACCGACTCCATCACCGACTCCATCACCGACAGACGAACGCTGTCTTGACCGATGGTCTTGCCGTGGGGCGGCCCAGTGCCGTACCTTAGGCCCTGCACGAACAAGCAAAAATGCCCCCCATTGCGGTATCGCCCCCCATCTCGCGTCTACCTGAGAGGGCGCCGGAAAGCAAAATGGCGGACCAGGGCTGCAGGAACCAAGCTGGGCAGGGCCGTGAAGGTACTATTGCAAGTACTATTGCAAGTAGCTGGCCGCCCAAGCCAGGCCCGACGAGTACCTGGCAAGCCAGCCGTCGTGTCTCGGCCAACGACCAGCGCTGCTTTTAGTGAGGGGCGTTGGCCAGGTTCTCCTGACAGAATTTTCACCCGTGGCCCTCGTCGACCCTCGTCCGCCTCGCCCGCGGTCGCCCAGGCGCTGGTCGCTACCACCGTAAACAGCCTAGGCCGTAGGGGGGGGTTTAGAGGGGTCCGGCACTGGTGTCCCCTCAGGTGCCCCTCGGCCCCCCCTCCACTGAGAGGGCCCCGCTGTTGTGTCAGTGGCCAGCGCCTCTGCCGCCGCGTTG
>JAANBB010000731.1:0-12768 GCA_014621425.1 Cylindrodendrum hubeiense | reverse complement strand
CCGCGCCCCCGAAGCTGCCCGCCGACCAGCAGGCCGAGTTCGAGCGCCTGCAGCGCGCCGCCTCCGTCTCCTCCGCCTTCCAGCCCGAGGCCGAGGCCTCCCCCGCCGCCGATGCGACCGTCACCTCCGCCCCCGAGCCCACCGACGTCAACCCAGGCCTGTTCCGCGGTGCGCCCCCGGAGTTCGAGGGCGACGTCAACCCCAAGACCGGCGAGGTCGGTGGACCCAAGAACGAGCCCCTGCGGTGGGGTGGCCAGGGCGATTGGAGCTACAACGGGCGAGTGACGGATTTCTGAGTCAACGGCTCCGACACATCCAAGGGAGTGGGGGACGCAAACTAGTCGCCACGACTCACACGATCGAGAGACATGTCGAAAAGGCTGTACGAAAATGTACGATAAAGAAACGGTGCAATAGATGAGACATGACCTCTTGAAGGATCGAGTTTGAGAGGTGGGCCACACGGCTCTGATTAAAATGTCCTATCATGAGATCAAATGGGTATTCTCTAATCTTACAAGAACCCTCGTCAACCCCGCCGACGCAATGCATTCTCGGTGTAAACGCCTTTCGAGTCCCATCAACCCTTTTTGCATGAGCCAGGTCATTGGTCTCCCTTCCCGTTCCCCTCGGGCTTGTCCGTGTCCGCCATTTGGACGTCCTTGTCCTGCGCCTCGGCCTCCTTGGCCATCGGCGTATTAGGGTCCGCATCCGCGGCACGATTCTCCTTGTCTCCTTCACTCGCAGGACCCTGTTCGCCGCTGCTGATTTGCTTCTGTTCGCTTCCTTCCCGCTCTTTCGTCCACCAGCTGCCGGATATCTCCCCTCGTAATCGGCCAATTCGTTCCTTCTCTTTTTCTCGCTCCTGGCCCGTGATGTTTTCTAGGCTTCCCTTGACTTCCCACATGGCCTTGCGCATACGTTCTCGTCGGGCCTTGCCCCGGAGTCTAGCCTGGGGCTGTGCTCCGTTCTCAACCCATCGCACGCTGTTGATCATGTAGCTGATGCCGTCGTGGACCGTGTGGCGAGCCCCGTACTCTCCGCCAAATTCTCGACTCGAAATTCCATATCGAGTTGACGCCGAGTACCTCATAAGTCGCGGGAGGATCAAGATGTTGATGTGCAAGTCGCGTTGAGGCGGGATCGACATGGGACCGCCAACCGGTGCTGATGTGATTAGGCCCTCGGATTCGAGATCAACTGTCGCGACCAGGTTCTTATTCTTGCGTCGCTTTCCTTCGTTCGTTCCCTGTTCGAGATCCAATAGTGAACTGTCCACGTCCTCAGTCCACTCGCCCTTGATCCATCCACTGTGTATACAGGCAGCCACCACATCAGAGTCATCCGTGTACACGTCGGTTCCCCAGAGGAATCCTCGAGAAGTAATCTCCTCTCGGGACACAGGAGACAAGTGGATCCGCGCAACCTTGATTGTTAGAGTGCAGTTTTCCTTGTCCTTGATCAAGTCCCATGGCAGAGGCTTCGGGTTGGAGGCGAATGATCGGTGAGTCGAGGTGCTGGGGATTAGTCTCCCAGCTTTCAGCCCTGGCTCGTATATGAAATCTCCCAAATGGTGCCGGGGTCGGGCAGCCACGGAATCCAGCACTGCCTTGGAGGACACAATTGTCTTGGGCTTTGGGGGGATAACTGGTGCGGCGTTTGGGACAGCCTTCGCTGATGCGGCGTGTGGGCGGGGTCCATGATGGTGGTGAGGAACGGGGGCATTCTTGTCAACCGGTAGAGGGCCAGGTGCGCCTCCTTTCAGATTCTTGAACGGTGCGGCTCCTCCAGCCTGAGGAGCCGCGGAGTCGGCCGGGTGGTGGTGGTGATAATGCGCGTGACTGAGACGACTGTTAACAAAATTCCAACTTGAATCGGCGTGATCCACGTACTGATGATGCGGCGGATGGTGGTGGTGATGTTGGTGCGTTTTGGGCCTCTTGGTCCGGCTCGTTGGTGTGTTTCTTCCCGTGCTATCATCATCTGCCTTGTCTTCCTCTTTCAGCTTCCTCCTCCTGCCCTTCACGGGCTTTCCAACAACCTCCAGGCCTGATTCGGGAGTCGAAATTTCTGCGTCTTCCCGCTTTGCGAGTGACGCGTTCGTGAACGGCATGGGAGCACCAGATGAAATCGGGCTAGATACACCCATAACTCCATTCCCAATACCAGCAAACATTCGACCGAATTCGCTCTTAATTCCCGGTTCGCCGGCCGGTCCAGGTTGCTGCAATTGTGCGCCCTGCACCGCTTGGGGGAGTGGAGAGATCCGACCCTTACGGTTCATCTCCTGAATCGCTAACAGGTTTCGTTGATGGCCGTTAGGTGCCGAGGGGTCCTCGTTGCTTCGATGTCGAGGGGGTTCGAATTGAGCTGGGCCATGAGCTCCATTATACGCGATCGCCGGCGGTGGCGGGGCTTCCTCACTCGGGCGCTGTCGGTGTTGGGGTTGAGGTTGCTGTTGTTGTTGCTGCTGCTGCTGTTGCTGCTGNTGTTGCTGCTGNTGTTGNTGTTGTTGCTGCTGCTGCTGCTGTTGTTGCTGNTGCTGNTGCTGCTGCTGCTGTTGTTGTTGTTGCTGCNGNTNNTGTTGCTGNGNNCTGCGCATATGGTGTTGCTGTTGGAAGCTCATCAAGAACTGAGAAGCTTTGATATACTCGGGGTCCGTCGGTGGCACACCCTGCTCCTTCATCTGTCTGAGTTTCTAAAAAACTAGTCAGCAAGGACGGAACTGCGATAAAATCACGCGGCATAACCATTTAGGAATTGGGCAACGTGTAAGGGGAGCATACTCGAAAGACTTCTTCAGCTTGCTGCTTGGTCGCGCCAGCAGGCATGGGCGCGCCAGGGTGCTGGACCGCCGGGGGAGCTTGCACCGACGCCATGATGATGGTGGTGCTAAACACGCGATGGCCGTCGACGGTGTATATTCCAATAGATAGATCGGTGTAATCCGGTTACCTATGGTGCATGTCGAGTGGTATTTGAATCGATATCGATGCTCGTCGCGCAAGGGTCGAGACGTGTGGAGTTGTCGCGAAAACAAAAAAGAGCGTCGAGAAGGGAATCGAGAGCGAAAGCGAGCGCGTCGATGTCGTGGGAAGGAGCAATGGATGGCTGATTGCGGACGGCGTCGTCAAATGGTTGGCGACACGTCGTGGATGCGCGTGGGAGAGGCTCAGCGTCGATGGCAACCGCACACGGGTAGGGAAGCGCGGCGTGGAGGAACGAAGAACGGGGGACAGGCAAAGAGAGCCCGCGAAATGTCGAGGTCCAAGGGAAAAAGTGTGTTATGTGGCGACGGGGCGCGTCGGTGCCGGTGCCGGGGGCCGGGGCGGCGTGCAAATCGCGTGCAACACGGATTTGGCGAGGTCTGGAGATGGGAGCCGATGGTTTGAGAGGGCCCTGGCGATTTTTTGGATGCGCGCGCTCGCCGGTTGATGATGGGGAGTGGTGAAGACACAACTGGACAAGATTCAGCGTGATGGTTGGTGCGGTCTTGAGACGGCCGGCCACAGTATTTCTCAGCACGGCCCCCCTGCAAGCGACCACGAACGGCAGGCTGCAACTGGCGCCTGAGGCATCAATGTCTTAATTGCTGGAAGCGGCGCGGAACATTATATTACGAGTACATGCACGTGACCCCCGCGTTCGTCACCCTTTGTCCTTGACTCCTTGTCCTCCGATGAAATAGTAAGTACTCTGTAGCAAAGGGTATACCGATGTGGGCAGGGAAGCCAGACTGTCTGCTATCGAGGCAGCATTTTGCCGCATGCTGTGGGTGGGGATTGGCTCGTCGTGGGAAAGTGAGGCGGCGGCTTGTTTGCATCCACCAAAGCGGTTGCAAACGCGTCTCGGCGCCTTTACGAGGGGTGTTACACGAGCCTTACATTATCGGGGCGTCTCCTCCAAACGCCATCAATCGTCCGAGATGCGTTTCTTGCATCATCTCCTAGCCTTTTTCTTGTCGGGCCCCTCGTCCTCCTCGTCGCTGATTTCTGCATACTGGGTCTCGGGTTGCGTCTTACTCCAGGCTTTGGTGAACATAGGGTCACTCTGGGCCTTGTCAGCATACTTCAGCAAAGCCTCGCGCGGATCTTCGTGCAGCATGCGCGCCAGGGGGATGTTCTCCGCAATGCGCTGTTCGTCGGGTTGGTTCTTCTGGAAAGGCGTCTGCTGTGGGATATGGGGGCGTCGGGGGTCTTTCGATCTGCCGGATACCGTCACTCCAGCGTTTCGCGAACCGGCCAGTGCGCCTGGAGCCACAATTGCGTCTCCAGATATACCCACAGACTGGTCCATTGTAAATTCGGAGTTGTCGTCGATGTGGCGCTTCTTCGGGGCTTTTGACATAACTTCTACCGCTCCACGGCTCGACATTGTAGGATTGTAGAGGACATGAGTCTCCGCGTTAGTTGAACCTGTGATGATCTGGTTAATCTTGGGGTGCCAATCCACGGTGATGAGGGGCGATCCGGGTGTTATCGGGGTAACGTGTTCTGCCCGCAAGTTGCCTGGGTTCAGGATGTGGAGGTGGCCTGTCGCAGACCCGGTGATGATGCTCGTCGAATTAGGCCCGTATCTAATGTTGCTTGTTTGGTAATGGTCCGATGTCGAGGGGTGGGAGACCGTGACAAGGGGCTTTGTGAATTTTCGAATATCCCAGAGCTTAATCAAGTCATCGCCGCCGCGAGTGACAATCATCCGACCGTCTGCTGAAATGTCGATGCCGCCTGTCCATGTTTGGGGTTTATGAGCGTCCCGGATTTCTCCTGCAGGACGCGAGAACGGGCTGTTTCCACTGTACATGACGAGTGAACCATCAAGCGCTGCCGCGACAAGGATATTGTTTCCGCCTTGGGCGGGAGAGCCCCAGGCTACCGTCGTCATCTTCGTCCGTCCAGCCGCACCAGCAGCCTTGGACTTGAACACGATGACCTCCTTCTGCGAGCGCTTGTTGTTGATGTCCCATATTCTCAGGGTACTGTCTGTTCCTGCCGTGACGCAAACGTTCTTGTCCGTAGGATGCCAGGTTCCGGTCGTGATTTCCGAAATGTGACCCTTGGTGTTATTCATATCACGGAGGTACATATCTCCCTTGACGAACTCGGTCAAAATGTCTCCGTCACGCGACATAATCCTCGCCTGTAGGTGCGCGGAGATACAGAGAAAAACACCACCGGACAGCGGGTTGAATTCCACATGGTGGATCGGATGGGACTCGGAGGCGGCGGAAGACTTCGTCTCGAAAGGATCGACACTTCGATATGCTCGTAACGTCGTCGGGGTCATGGAGGCGAAATTGTGGAGCTTAACGGTACAGTCCAAGGAAGCTGATGCCAGACGGCCTCCTGCAGGATCGAGCGAAACCGTCGTGACGGCGCGGTCGTGTGTCTTTAGGACCAGTTCATGGGAGACTGGATACTCGTCGTCGTCGTCGTCGGAATCATCGCTGTCGCTGTCGGAATCGCTCGAATCGTGCGCCTTCTTCGGCTCCTGTAGCCGTTTTCCCTGTCCACCGCTGCCTTCTGCGCCCGGTCGGTCCACCACTCTCCGGCTCCTGTCGATTTGGGCCGCAACGTCGGTCTCCTTGGACTTCTTGCCAAAAGACGTAGGCAGGAATGCTCTCATGGGGTCGTCGGCAGCCAGGTCGGGCACCTCGACCTCGTAATCATCGTCGGAACTCATGGCAAACAAGCGTCAGGGCGAGCGCCTAGAGTGTATGTAGGTGAAGGAACGAAGAGGTGCGTGGGGGGGCCAAGTAGGGCGAGATTTAATCTTCAAGTGGGTGGGAGGGCGGTCTTCTTGTCCAGGTTGGCGCTGGTTGGGCTCTGGACTGGGAAGCCTTTGCCCACCGCCCCGATTATTTTAGGCCCTGTTTGCGGGGGACTGGATGTCATCCCATCAACGGCAGATTGACAATCCCACGCCACCACTGCCTAGACCGCTCTGGCTGTGTCTCTGCTGCTCGCAGTTGACAGATATTAGGCTGCCTAACCTGGCTTCCCAGCCTCCGTCTTCCTCTGTTTCTCCTAGGCATCATACTTCCGATGAAACAGGGCGTTCCTCGTCCATTTGTCAACCCAAGACGGTCACCAATTGACTCCATGTTGGGATGGCTCATCGGAACTACCGTGAAGAGGCTGGCCATCCCATGACCCGCCGCACGTCATGTCACAGATAGGACCCATCCTGCATTGCATTAAATCACACCGCATGTTCTACGTAGGGGTTGCAGTTCATGGCTTTTCCGGGTCTCCCTGTCTCCACGACTAAGAATACTCGGGCCACCCAAAATATCAACCCGTCGGTCTCCGCAGCTCCAGTTCATTTGTCTTTGCTCGCACTTTTAACCCTCATGAGCACGCTACATCCATTCCTAACGCTGTATGCTCCTGTTTGGCAGTATAATTGGCCGTTGATTACGAAGTTAAAAGTGTCCATTCCAACTAAGTTGCTTAGGCAGAGGCATGTCAAGGAAGCGTATTAATTAATCCAAACACTCAAGTGTGAAATTTAAATTAATGAACAGAAATATGACACCGGTTGTGCGTGATACGCATCATTTTTGCTTGTGAGAGAGCGGTTTCGAAATCTTCACGGGTGACAAGACCGAGGCGATTAGTTAAAGTTCGGTGAGCTGATTGGTCACTCACCGAGACTATCGTTCACCGGGAACTTCTCGTCGCGCTTTACGCGAACCTGGATCTCTCGTTCAACCTTTCCACCCCACCATCCCGAACAAAAATGCCACCCGATCCCCTTCTTGATGAGGAGGAGCAATATGCCTCGTCTGAAGATTCCGATTTCGCCCCAGATGCCGCTGTGGATCAAGCCTCGGATCACTCTGAATCCGAGGATGATGGCGACAAACCGACCAAGAAGCGCAAGCCAGTAGCCAATGCGGAGGCGGCCGACGCTGGCTACGACAACTCCGGCGACGAAGCCATCATCAAGAAAGGAGAGAAGCGACGGAAGAAGAAGTCAAAGCGGGTGGATGATGATGATGAAGGCGGCGAGGGTGGCTTGATCAAGACTCGGAGACAGCGCGCAGCAGAGTAAGCGCTTCTGTTCTGTCTCACGAAGAAATATATATTGACTCTCAAGCAGGAAAGAAGAGCGCAAATATGCCACAAATACCGAGCCGGTCACCATCGATGTCGATGCCCTCTGGGCACAGATGGTCGCTGGACCAGCAGCCAAGACCGACGAAGCGCAAGACGGAAGCGGGAAGCAGGACACAGAGGCCGCGAGCTCCAGCGAAATCGTCAGCGGCAAGAAATCTATCGAACCTGCGACTTCGGATGACCCATCGGCAATGATCCGCATCAAGCGCACATACAACTTCGCCGGCCGAGTCCACACCGAGGAGAAGCTAGTCCACCGTGACTCCGCCGAAGCAAAGTTATACCTCGCATCGCAAGCACCAGATGCACCCACCGAAGAGCCTGCCGCCAAGCGTGTTACTCGAAAAGCATTCCGCTCCGCCTTTGAACCGTTGATCGATCCGCTTCCCCAACGCGCAGACCTCAACCTCGGGATGGCAGCCCGAATCAAGGCTGGCAAGGAGGCACAGGCGACGAAGCTCAATACGGTGGAGAAGAGTCGTATGGATTGGGCCGGCTATGTGGACAAGGAGGGCATCAAGGACGAGCTCGAGTTGGCTGGCAAGTCGAAGGATTCCTACACTGCAAGGGAGGATTTCTTGGCGAGGAGCGAAGCAAAGAGAGACGAGGACTCAAGGAGAGCAAGAATGGCCGGTCGGGTATAAAGGCATATGGCTTACCAATGGCGTTTTGGGATATGATACCAGGGTTTGGTTTTCTTGTACACTCAGTTGTATGATATGGGCAGGAGATTTGGACGTCACAGGATACGGTCACTTGCATAGTAGATGTACGGCGTCGGCGGAATAGACTCGGATCAAAGTTTCACTAATTGAATTTATACCATATCAATGCACCATTTCATTTAAATAGCATCGCAAAGAAAGAGGTTCGGCAGAGAAAGGATTAGTTCATGGTTGTGTCGTCACCAATAGTCCGTAGTGGGGCAGCCTCGCATCCCACCACAAGGCTGAGCTATCGATTGCCAAAAATTTCCATCCAGCACAATCGCCCGTCCCGACCACCGTTGCCCGACAGCACACTACCCCCGAATTACAATCCGATATGGCCGTCCTCGGCAAGCGCAAGGCTCGCGAAGAGCCCTCTATTTCACAGGAAGACGCCGCCGCCATCTTCCGACGGCACTTTGAAGCGCAGTTCTCGCCGCTCCCAGCTGGTCAGGCCAAGGCCGCCAAAGCTGCGCTCGCCGACGAGGATGATGAGGAAGACGAAGGTAGCGAGGTCGACGATGAAGGCGACCAAGAGGATGAGGATGAGGATGATGATTGGGGAGGTCTTTCAGAAGACGAGTCCAACGAGGACGAAGATGGTCTGTCTTCAATGTCATGTGGTTGAAAACATTTCGCTAACCTCATGCAAAAGCCCCAGCAATTGAAGTGGTAGACCACTCCGTCGCGCCACCACCCAAACCAACTCTCATGTCCAAACGAGAGCACAAGGCCTTCATGGTGAGTTTCATCCTCGACGCTCTCCAAGATCACATCTAACTAGCGCATCCCCAGTCCTCCCGTCCACCCGACCAAACCTCCCAGACCGCCCAACAAACCACCACTACCACCTCATCATCCACCGTCACCCTCCCCGAAGACGCTCCCACCCTCCTCGCCCAAGACCTCGAACTCCGCCGCCTCCTCGCCGAGTCTCACCTTCTCGCCCCTGCGCTTACCGGAGCGGGCACCCCAGTTGCGCCCAAGGCCTTTGCCGCCGGTCGAACCCGCCAAAAGGCGACCGATCTACGCGTCCAGGCCCTCGGCTCCAAGGTCTCCATCCACAAGCAGGAAAAGATGCCCATGAACATGCGCAAAGGCATTGTGGCTGCTGCCGGCGCTCGCGAAACCAAACGCAGGAGGGAGGCCAAGGAAAACGGTGTCATTCTCGAGCGGGAGACTGGCAAGAAGATGTCGAAGAGGAGAGACCGAGGAGGAGACATGGCTGTTGATCGCCCAGGCGTCGGAAGACTCAGAGGAGCTGAGCTGCGGATAAGCGAAAGCGATGTGAGGGGCATCGAAGGTGTGAGAGACACATTTGGGAGGGGAGGTAGGGGAGGCAAGAAAGGCAGGAAAAGAAGGTAAAGAAGTCTTGGTTTGAGACTATAGATTGGAATATGTCCATGGCAGCGCATTGATTCGTTACAACATATACCAGATAGAGCATGGAGTCCAGTTCAAATCACATCTAACATGTAGATATTTAACAACTCTAGTTCTCTCCAATTGTGATGCATTTAGCCACATCTGATCAAGCGCACTTGTCCCGTCACTAGTATCATATGGGATATCATCCCTCCCGTGAAAAGGAAAAGGCAGCCTTATATACAGATGCATCCTGTACACGTTCCAACTTCCTCTTCATCCTCCTCTTGCTCAGAGGCCGAGAGCGGGCTCTTGTATCCCGCCCAGCCATCCAAGCTGAATCTATCAGGGTTCTCTCCGTTTTGCCTCCCACGAACGCTCTGAAAAATGATAAAGGACATAAAATAAACAAAAGAAAGGTCCTGGACAGGACGACTTGAAAACACCCAAAACAGTTCTCCTTGAAAGATTGAAGCCATAAATCCTCTGTAGTCATAACCCAGATAAAAAAAAGCAAATTGCAAAGACGTGCCGTCATTCCGTTACATCATACCACTGGCGTTGATAGCTGCCGGTTGGCTGATGGTCATGGGCATGCTAAGAGTTTGAAGGCTGTTGAAGGATTGCGAGGGGGCCATGGTGTTGGGGATGGACATTCCGCTCGAGGGGGGTGTGGAGCCATGTGCAACGGCGTTCATGGAGCCGGGGACATAGGCATGGTCAGAGTTGGGGGAAGCCTCCTCGAGAGAACCAAGCTGGTCCTCTCCAGAGAACTCCTCCTCGTCCTCACCCGAGAGGTTGAACGGTCCCTCACCGCCGTCTTCGCGACCGTGGGTGCGCTTGTGTCTGCAAAAGTTGATTAGCATATTTGTTTGATGTCATGATTGGATTATGCTCGAGATGAAGAGGACCAACGTGTTGGGCACGGGGTAAGGGGCAATCGATGGGAATGGAGACAGGAATGAAAGAGGGATGCATACTGTGCGAGGTTGTCTGATCGGGAGAATGCTTTGCTACAATGGGGGCAGATGTAGGGTCTCTCCTGTGTATGGGTTCTCACGTGTCTAAGTCGATGGTCAGATTCACTGTGGGAGGTGGACATTTGTAAAGGAAACAAGATTATCTTACCGCTTGAGATGCTCGAGACGCTTGAAGAGGCGACCACAAGTTGGGATGGGGCAGGAGTGGGACTTCTGAGGGTAGGGTCCAACCTCCATGACGGTGGCTGAACGAGCGCGACGAACAACACCGCCGCCACTGCCAGGTGCAGGCGCGGATCGTCGATCGCTCACGGAACCCTCTCTGTGATAGTCCTCGCTGTTAAGCTGAGGGAAATCCTGTTGGTGGAGACCCATTGGGTGGTTGGCAGGGCTACCCTCGACAGTGGACAAGGGAGTGCCGTGTCTAGACATGTCCATCACTTCCTTATGGTGCTGGCTGTTCACCGAAGCACTGTAAGAAAGGCCAGGGGGTGAGTTGTCTGCGGACTCATCACCCTCAGCCAGGGGACCGACAGAGGCGGACACGGAACGTCGGAGCTCAGAAGGCCTGTGAGTTTGGGCCGGGTTGGGAGCGTTCGTTGCAATTGCCGACATAGATGGGGGGATGGATGAACGCCGTCTTCTCTGCTTATATGTCGGCGATCCTTCGATCACAGAGTAGACGTTGTTGGTGCCATATGGGCGGGAGAACTGGGGTCCTGCCAGGTTGGAAGGGGGCAGTTGGACCACGCCGTTCAAGCCGTTCATGCTGGCCAAGTGGTCAGGAATGGCCGAGTACAGACCGGTCTCTTCGTTGGCGATGTAGGCGGGCTCAGCAGAGATCCCAAGAGCCTGCTGCGGAGGCGTGATGGGCTCGAAGGAGATGCCTCGATTGCTGTAGTCCTCATACTGAGAAGAAACGAAGGAAGGTGCCGGAGAGTACTCGAGGCCATAGGCTGGCATGGAGGTGTGGCGCTGGTGGCCCTGGGTGATGGGAACGCCGTTGTGGTTGTACTGAACGCGCGTGTAATCAGGCTCCCTCTTGACAGGAACGGGCTGTTGCATCTGGGGGGCCACCTGCATGGCTCCATATGGTACCATTGCGTCCATCCCCTCCGCTAAAGGGGGCATGGACTGTTGCATCATGGATGGGGGAGGGGGCATCGAGTCCATCGCCCTCATGACTGGGGAAGTGGACTGGCTCTGGGAATAGGACGCCTGCTGCTGGGCGCTGAAGGAGGACGAGTTGGCTTGTTGAGCCTTGGTCAGCTGCTCGTAGAGCGACTGAGATGAGTCGTACTGGAACGAAAGGGCAGGCTCGCTGACAGCGACGGTAGTGGCTTCCTGGCCCATCTTCTCGCGCTTCAGATCCCGCTCCAACGCATCGAGGAACAAACGGTCATGAGGCACGCTGTACCAGTAAAAGACCTTTTGCTTCTTCTGCGTTCGGATGCAGTTGTTCTTGTAGAGGAAGTCGAGGAAGGCGCTCTTGGGCTCTTCCAGAGAGGCATCCGTTCCTGACTTGAGGTTTCGCAAGTCGGAGAAAATACCCTCCTCGAACTTCTTGGAGTTCTTGACTGGACGGCCAAAGGCCTGGAATCGGAAAGACAAGCATCGAACGATGTCAGTGCCGGAAATGTGAAAGAGGTTGTTCCTAAACACGTTCAGGGTTAGCCATGGCCGTCTCGGTCCAGTCGGTTCCGCGTGGTGACCTACCAGAGAACGCAAGACACGTATTCGCCGGTTGGCAGCAAGAATCGACGGATGTACTGATCTGGCTGCCAGTCGACAGGAGCGGAGATGAGGAAGTACTTGACTGGACAAATGTCAGTCTGGTTGCTGAGGCAATTCACATGCGAGGAGACCTACGGTTATCAACCTGCTGGAGGGCGACCTGGGCATCATGAGGGAGAGCCTGCTGAGCCTCGGTGCTCAGCATGAAGGTCTCTGGTTTTTGGGGAGCCATCCCGGGGTGTTGTGGATACATGCTGGGCTGCTGTGATGTGTGGTGTCTGGAGGTGACGTGACCAGTGACGGCCAGTCGTGGTGAAGCCTGTGAGGCGGGGGAGTTGCCGGCAAACTAATTTGGCGACTCAATTGAATCGCAAGTCGAACTGCTTCTGATGAAAACGAGGAGATAACTCGTGTTGATGGTCGCGATGCGTCAAGCGATGTTGTGAGAAGTGGTCGAGGCGCTGCCTGGAGCCGACAAGTTGAGAGATGGTGCGTGTTGACCAGAATTCGAGACCAGCCCGGAATAATGGAATCGCTGCGCGATGCGATTCAAGACCCAGCCACTGCGTCGAGCGGATGATGCTGGGAGTAGTCGAGGAGAGTACCGTCAAGGCGTTGGCGATGGTGGGGGATCGAAGCCGGGTGTTTCGCGCGAAACAGCGAGGGATCGAGCCGGATTAAAGCTTTATGCGAATGGAGAAGAAATTCAATAACGAAAAATAGTCAACAGGACCGATGGACGAGGCTCATCAAGCGAACAGCGACCTCGTGGTGATGGAAGAACGAAGGGCGTCTGACGCGAGAGGGGGGGATGATGGGCGTCGGGCGGCGTCGGGGGCCTGTTGAAATGGAAGAGAAACG
>JAANBB010000730.1:0-12851 GCA_014621425.1 Cylindrodendrum hubeiense | reverse complement strand
GGGTTGAGAGTTGGGATTTGAGCCTGGATCTTTTGAGTCAGGAGGGCGGGGGTGGGAAGGCGAAAGGACGGGGGCGTCGTCTGAGGGCGTGCCTCCCGTGTGTCGTCGCTGTTGCTGAATTGGGCAGACCCTGAGGCTAGCAGGAAGGAGGGAACCTATCGTGGAGATGGACTGCGGGGTGTGCTTGACGTGCCTGCTGCCGTGCCTGTACTGCCGTGGGTACCTACCTGCCTACCTTACCTACCCACCTGCCTACCTATCTACAGTACCTAAGGTATGCTGCCGTTGATGTGCTGCCGTGGGTAGGCAGGTACCTACTTACCTGAAGGTATGCTGCCGTCGAGACGGCGGGAGGTGCCCTACCTACCTACCTACCCACCTAACCTACCTATCGGGCGCTTGACCCTCAAGGTTGCCCTCTAAGACGGGCAGCTTTTAGGGCCATCTCCGCCAGCCTCCCACTGTAAGTGGCCGGTTTTCAGTGTCCGGGACACACTCTCGTCATGTAGGTTCCCAGGTACCTTTGAGCAAGGAGGTCGCAGGGCATCATGTCCCATCTCACCTCGTCCCATTCACATGCTTGTTTGCGCAGAGATCAGTCCATGTGCCGGTACTCGACGTCTCAGCTTCCCCATCTCTTCTGGATTGTCTGTGTCAACCAGCGTCGGCCGGTGTCGCGCTTCACACTTGGACCAACCCCGTCATCGTCATTGCTTCTGCGACAGCTACAGCCTGTCACCACAGCCTATCGCTACGGCCGGAATCACGCAACGTTCGATCAATACCTTACCCAGCTCAGCCCGTCTCCCAACATTCTCTTCTCTCGATGCACAAACCCAACAATCGCAAATGCACCATCTGCGATTCGCCCGAGTACCTCAGTATTCGCATCGTCCCGGATAGGTCTACGGAGAGCGGACTTCCATGTCCGGGTGGCATTGTCGTCCAATCGCCTCCTCCTCTCCCCACCCTCTTCCTCGTGACTCCGCCCGCTGCTGCCGCTCCCGCGTGAGTAGCCGCGTTTACCCCAGGCAATGATGACATCGCGTCCGCCTTCAGCCAAACCTCCAGCCCCAGGAGCAGCAATTGATCTGCCTCTCGCTTACTTTCCGTGACTGCGCCGATGCACCCCGCTGGCCTGCCCTCTATCAAAGCGCCCAGCACTGCGCTGGTCACGTCCTGTCCTTGACGGGAGCTGTGTCTCACAACCCCCTCGCTGGCACACGATCCTACCTTGGAATCACCCGCATCATGCAGCATTGGCCCTTCGAGCAACATACGCTTAGATTGTCATCTTATAACCTGTGCGCTACCGTACCGTACGTATTCTACTCGGGGGGAAGACGTCATCCCTCTTCCAAACGGAGGATTGACGAGGTGACAAGATTCGCCATCGTAGACCTGCAGGAGCTTCACTTGTTGTGACATAGCCTGCTCCAGCAGGGCTCGGGCTTGCCTCTGGATGGTCTGTCCCCGCCGAGCCCGCCGAGCGCTCGAAATGCCACGACTATAGACACTCTCTTCTGACTTTTGTACACCCTCTCCGAGTTGTTCAAGACCCAGATGCTGCCGGTTCCGAGCTCACGGTCGAGGCAACAAGAGTCTCAGCCGAGGCGTCCGGAGCCGGAGCCGGAGCCGAAATCTCACCACTGTTAATCGCCACCAACCGCTCCTCCTCCTTTTGTTCTCGCAGAGCCTCCGTCTCCTTTCTGAGCTTTGCCAAGTTCCACATATCGTCGTCGTCGTCTTCAGCATCAGAGTCGTCCTCATCCTTCCACTTGCCACTCTCAAACAGAGCACGACCAGTATTATCCTTAGCCTTGCGTGCCGCTTCCTCGGCGGCCTTCTTGCTAAGACGCTCCGTCTTCCACTTCGCGAACGACTCGGGCGTAACAGGGGTCAGAGTTCCAGTGAGCTTGTGTCGCTCTGATTCCAAGAAGTCCTCAAGGGTCAGTGTCTTGAGTGGCGACTTATCCAACAGAGCCTTCTCGGCCGCCCTCTGCTCCTTTGTCTTCAGAACGAAACTGGAGCATAGTGTCAGTGTCCATTAAATCCAAATTTGATGTCATGAATACGTACCCAGGTGGCAGGGCGTGCTTGTACATGCACTTGTCTCCTCCGTTCGGACAAATCCAGAACCATCCGTACTTTCCATCCTCGATGGCCTCGATAAAGAACTTGCAAACCTTTTCCGTGCTTGTGCGTTGGTTGCCCTTCTTGGACAAGACGACGCTTCGGAGTTTTTCCTCGTCCCAGTCGGCCGACGTCTCTACCTTTTTCGTCTCTTCCTCTTCTGTTCGGGTATCATTGTACAGGTTCTTCTTCTCTGTCTTGCGCTCGACAGCCAAGTCATGCGCAAACTTGCACTTCCTGCCCTTCTCACAGTTTCCCTTCCTGAAGAAATTGCAGACCACCGTCTTGGGATCGACACCAAACGGCACCTTTTGAATCTGAGCAGGTTTGTTCAGCATAGCCTCCGTCTCTCTGCGGGCGTCCTCGTCGGCCTTCTTCTCCTTCTCTCGGGCAGCCCTCTCGGCGGCCTTCTTCTTCTCGTCGGCGGGGCCACTGTTCTTCAGGTTTGCCGCCATTCGAGCAATCTCCCTCTGGGCAGCACCACCCTTCTTATTCTTCATTCCGAAGGTTCGGTCATCGACCGACTTGGCCGACTTTTTCGGCGCATTCGCCTTGTCGAGCTTTTTGGGAGGCATGGTGGGCGGGTGATGGCGGGGTAAATCGGGGACTTGGAACGCGAATGAGGATGGGGAACGGCCCGAGGGGTTCGCGGTTCGTTTTATATGTCGTGAGTCGCCTTATTTTCGAGTCGAGCAAGGCGAGATTCAAGGCCAACTAACGGGCAAATCTTGAGGTGATAGTTTACTGGTTGGTGGGTTGCCTGAGTAGGTGTGGTGGATGAAGTCAGTAGAGAGTCACGTGCAATACGCTTCAGCCCAGACATTTTTATTTGTTAGTGGGGGTTTTGTGGTCATTGGCGTTGGGCCACCAGCCGTCAGGGGGTACGTACCGGTCACTCATAGTGGAGCACGCCAATGCAGTTTTAGTGGTCAAGTCAACGAAAGCTCCAACTGGCCAGTTCGGGGACAGCTACCCATCGTCATTGTCCACGTTGAAGTGTCGCGTCCAGGACATCCGCAACATCTTCGCTACAGCAACCCCACGATCCAAAGTCCTTCTACATTGCCTCGCGCCCTCACACACCTCCTGGTAAGTTAGACAGAGCTGTCGCAGCCGCGCCTCTACCATCGCAGTAGCTAACCATTGACTCCCAGCTCGTCTCCGAAGCCAAGTCCACGTATCAGTTTCCCCTTGATCCCCCGATCCACTTGCGACGATGATTTCCGACGGCGACCTCTACCGCCTGGCAATTTTCTTGGGCTCCGCGTCCATGGTGCTCATTGTCCTTTACCATTTCCTCGAGATCAACTCTTCGGACGCGGATCAAAAGGTGGAAGTCGGAAAGGGTGCATCCAAGAAGCAGGCCACGAACTGAGCTTGGAGATCGGTACTTTACAACCCTGTATCATTGTTTACGATTCCGAACTGTACATTACGTCGCTTGACACTCGGGCTGTGTTATGGATGCCCATCAGAAAGCCAGAGGCAGCGTGGTGCTGCGGCGGGCAGGATATGAGATGGAGCGAGCCGCAAAGCCTCCCTGGAAACGACGAGGCTGAGAGAGAAAGACAGCGTGGGCGTGTGGATGCGCATAGGCAAAGAAATGATGAGCGACCCGAAGCTACTTCTCAGCCCATTAACAACGAGAGGAGGATCTGGCTCGCCAATATTCAGCCGGGAGATGATTGTGGAACTGGCAACGCATAGACAGGAGCAGAGCCTAGCATTTTAGACCCCATTTTAGCCAGTGAATATCACAGACAACCAATGGCCAACTACAAAGGGGCTCCTAGCCGCAAATTGAGGCAACCTCTCCCTTGGTTGCCTCCTCCTGTTGTCTTTCGTTCAGGTCATGTCTTTGTTCGGGCCAGCGCGGCCTGGCATTTGATCACCCAGGCTGCCTCAGCATGTTGGCAGCTGGTTGGCAGTGGTTGGCAGTGGTTGGCGCCACGCATGCAGCTTAGCTGGGGCTGTGGCAAGTCGTGGCTGAGTGCTGGTCCAAAGCGGACTAGCGCTGCATTATAGCCTCATCATACGTGCCGCGCTGTGGCCATGCACGCGCCGGCTCCTTGGGCAGACAGGTGGAAGGAGCTGGACGCATCGCCCACCCCGTGTTTTTCTGCGCATCTGCCTGCGCGCTCCTTTCCCTCCCTTCTCCCTCTTCTTCCATATTCAACCACAAAGTCTCACGCCCACACGCAAACCCAGCCCCATCCCTTCTACTTTCCCAAGATCGCGTCTGAATTGCACTCACGCGCTCTCCCTTTATTCTTAATCCTTTATCACCTGCGCCTCACCATCGCAGTTCCGGAGCAGCCGTCATCTCGCGACTCCTCTTCACTTCGACCCCCAGCTTCGCGACTCTTCACCCAGAGTTATACCTAGCTTTTCGTCGCGCCTTTCGTGGACTTCCCGAAAGACAATACAGACTGCTCGATAGCTTCTGCTGATCCGACGCCTTGACAAGCCAGACCAGCATCGATCGACGTCTTTAGACATCCATCGCGCCCCAATCACCCGACCTACATTAATCCAATCCAACACACATCACAATGTCTGGAAAGCTCGACCAAGCCCTTGACGACATCACCTCGGCCCAGCGCCGCAGTGCTCGTCGTCGCACCGCCCCCCGTCGCTCCACTGGACGCCCCAACACGGCCGCACCCATCGGTGGTATTCAGAAGAACACCAAGCCTGTCCGTGGCGCTGGCGCAAAGCCCACCCCCGCCAAGGCTGTCGCTGCCAACAGTGATAGCAAGATCATTGTTAGCAATCTGGTATGTCCTCTCACTACTCCGCGCAAAGAACAACCACTAACACACTACAGCCTAAGGACGTCTCGGAGCAGCAGATTAAGGTATGTCTCCGCTGTGGCGATTGATGCCCTCGGACTTTGTTCGACCTGTTCTTCCTCGCCGTACTCCTTTTTGCCTTCCGACGCCGCGTCTCGAATAGTCCGTCGACTATCTGTACTGGTTTGGAGCTATCGCAAAGCCGCTTCTCCTTCTTTGACTGAGCAATGCCTGGAACATGGTTTACCTTGTCGGAAGTTGAGAAGGTCCTCGTCGCGCGATGATTTCGTGGGAAATGCCTGGTCAGCTTTCTTCACATAGCGCCGACTAAAGCAGGATTAAAGCTTGTTGTGATACGCAGAGATCCACCAGTCGATGCCAGTGGTTTTCCTTCGGATGAAACCGATCTTGGAATTCCGCGCCTGTTCAGCGAGCATAGCAGTGAGCACATGCAGCATTGTCTAGGATGCTAAGAACTATATCCTTTTTTGGTTTTCGATATATGAGTCTCCTTGCTGGACAAGCGAGAGCTCCATCTGCCCTGGTGGCAGCAACATCACGCGTTTGCACTTGAATTTTGGGATGGGGCTGGACTCCTTTGCAAGTGGGTTGTGCATTCGCGACGTTCGAAGCATTGTGGCTCGTTCCTTGAGGCTTTGTCTGTTATACAGAGCCTGATGTTTCCTCTCTGGGGGTCTTATCTCATATGCTCACTGCTCTGCTCGCTGGTCACCTTTCGCGATTACCGTCCATACCCTGGCGACGTAAAACTCCCCCGGAACTGGATCGACCGAGGCTCGAAGACGGAATGACGGAATTGCGATTACTTTTCAACTACACTCTTTCGGATAACTAACGCTGCTTTCCCCCGATAGGAGTACTTCGTCCAATCTGTTGGCGCCATCAAGAGAGTTGATCTCGTGTACGGCCCTAACTCTCAGAGCCGTGGCATTGCCAACGTGACCTTCCATCGAGCGGATGGCGCGAGCAAGGCCTTCCAGAAGCTCAACGGTCTTCTCGTTGACAACCGTCCCATCAAGGTACTTAATTCAACTCGCATGAACATTGCCGGAATCTAACATGAGCCAGATCGAGATTGTCGTCGGCGCTGCTCAGGCCGACAAGGTCATCCCCACTGTGAAGACTCTTGCCGAGCGCACCTCGTATGTTATATCATTGTTGTTGTTGAAGATATTGAAACTAACAACCCAGTAGTCAACCCAAGGCTCAGCCCAAGTCTGCGGCTGCCAACAAGCACAACGCCAACGCTGCTAAGGGTGATGCTGCCAAGGGTGGCCGTGCCAACAACAAGAAGCGGCCTGCCAAGAGCGTTCGCCCTGCCAAGAAGACAGCGGAAGAGCTCGACTCGGAGATGGCTGACTACTTCGATTCTGCTGCTGCAGCCGCTGCCGCTGGCAACAGCAACGAGAACGTCGCCGCCGCCCCTGTCGCCGCCCCGGCTGGCGATGCCTCCATGGAGGATGAGATTATGGTGAGTTTCCACTCAAAGCACATGCACGAATCCATACTAACTAAGTGTTAGTAAGAGGTTGTAAAGAAGAAGAAGTATTGCAGGCTTGGAGGTTGAGACTTAATAATAAATACCAAAAACAATTCGATCTGTGGCGGCGTTGAAGGAGAGACGCGCACTGGTTTCATGACTGGTTATTGCTGCATCAGAATGGTTTTATCCCCACACGAGGGAGGCGGGAGAGGAGGCTTTTGAAGTCGGGATAACGGGGCAGCTGGTTTTGCGTTTGTTACAGCTTTGATCTTCTTCTCTTCTCCCTTGCCGCTTCTGTCCACGGCCTGCCCAGTCCTAGCACTTTCCGTTGGCCTTGCCATGAAATTGCATGGGACTGGGTGGCGAAAGGTGTATTATAGATGGAAATCAAACAACTTCCATACATGGTTCTGCCTGAGTGTATCATGTGACTATTATCAAGCCCTACTATCGGCATCTCACGCCGGTCGGATAGTTCGTGTGCGATCTATCTTGCAGTGGCCACGAAGTGATGAATTGCAACTTGACTCGTCTAAAAACATGACAAGACCGACCACCGTAGATTAATGTGGTAAGTATAATAGACGCTTTAAATGGTAAGACCATCAGCACATTGAACAATCATTAAAGGCCGTCCAGGCATCAACCCTCAACAATGCACTAGGGTTTTGTAGTTGAGTAAATCACTCGGTGATCCTACATCACCACTCTCCACCTATAACCCAATGGCTTGGCACAAGCACAGGGAGACGGAACGTTCGCATGAGTCATATATTTTACTTGTTAACATGAAGTTTTCCTATTTCCACAGCGCAACGGGTAGTAGCGTTGAGTGAGATCTGTTCAAAATCCGACGGCGCAACGCCCAGCCACCTTCGCCCAGTTTCCGGTGACAGCACCAACCGCCCAGAAAGCCCAAATTCGCATCAAGTCGTTTAAGCCTTCTTCTCAGTGGCCGTCTCAGTGGCCGCCGCAGCAACAGGCTTGGCGGCGTCACCCTCCAGATCGGGCAAGTCCTCCGCATCATCATCATCATCATCGTCCTCCTCCTCATCAGCGTCGGGTCCTCCCATACCAGGGATGCCTCCCATACCGGGAAGGCCACCGGCACCACCAAGCTTGGAGAAGTCGATGCCACCGAAGTCGCCACCGGCGCCGTCCATGCCAGGCATGCCACCTAATTCGTACGCCGTTAGTCTCTAGTTCCTGTGTATTGTGCATAGTGCCTTGATGTCGTCCACACAGCAGCGTGTATTGCGCAAGGCCGTCTGGTGCAAACTCGAACAAGGTAGGCACAAGGGGGTTGGGGTTGGGGTTGGAATCTACTCACCCATGCCGCCACCGGCACCGCCGCCAAACTGGGAGAAGTCCTCCTCAGCAGCCTCGTTCTGCTCATCCTCATCGACCCACTTGTCGAAGTCAGTCTTGAGGAAATGGGCGCGCTTGGCCTCCTTGAACAACCGAGGCCAGTACTCCTCCTTGAGCTCCTTCTTCTGCAGCTTCAACTCGATGTTCTTGCCAGTGTGGTTGATGCGGCTCTTCTCGGGGTCGATCTCGGCAAAGAACTCGACATCGAGGTGGAACGTCTTCTTGAGGGTAGTGGAGGTACCGGTGAAGGTGATGCCGTTGGGCTTGAGGTCAAGCTTGATGTCGCTCTTGGGAACATCAGCGGCGGTGATGGTCATGTAGACGTAGTTCTTCTCCTCTTCGGCGAGGGAAGATCGCTGAGCCCAAAGGACTGGAGGTTGACGGAGTGAATGGTTAGCGATGGGGCTTCAACCAGGGGGGGCTGAGTTGGGAGGTAGGAGGCGAGAGGCGGGAGGCGGGAGGCATCGTGAGGAAGGATGGTGGGGATGCTTCCAATTGTTTGTACGCGAGGGTGTGGGAGCGAAAGCGGGCAGTGGTGGTGGAGGGCAGATGAGAAGCAGAGCGGATGAGGAGGAGGGCGGGCGAGGCAAGCAGAGCAACCAGGGCAGACGGGGTAAACAGGGCAGACAGGGCAGAGAGCGAGCTCGGGAAAGGGAGGAGGGGGAGAGATGGTGGTGAGGGGGAAACACAGATATGACATACCTTCAGGAAGAACAGTGGTAGTCGCCATTTTGGAGGATGTGCGGCGAAGAAGGGGGGGAACAGGGTATCTTGGGAGAAGAGAGAGAGAAAAACAACCAGGTGCAGTTGTAGCGAGAGAGGTTGAGTTGCGAGGTTGAAGATGGAGTTGACAAGTTTTGGCGGCGGAGGTGGAGGTGCAGGTTTAGCTGGATGGCAGCCCGGTGCTGGGTCCAGGAAGGTACGTACGTTAGGCGGTAGGTACTAGGCTGGTATTCCTTTTGGTGAGGCTGCGGCCACTTGCGCTGGCTCCTTGCGCTGGAAGGCCGGGGAATGCGGCGCGCGTGGAATGTCCAAGAAGGATGCGGAAAGAACTTGCGGACAGAACGGTTTAGCACCTGTGAGGGGCAGCCCGGGGTGGTTGTGCGGTACTTGCAGCGCGGCGGGTAGATGCGGGCAGCACAGGTACCGCACTACGACGCCGAGGGGTACAGGCGCAGACGCAGTTTTGCGAGGTACAGCCCCCACCCAAGGGAGTGTGCCGGCGTGCGCTGGAGCTCGCTGTAATTACAAAGGCAGTACCGCTGCGCGGTAGGCAAGTAGGTACCTACCTAACCTACCTATGCAGGGCTGGAGCTGAGTTGGTTCTGCCAGTCCAGCAGCTGCCGGACGTTTCCATGTCTTCGCTGCCCTTCTCCTGCACGCCCAAGGAGATCTCGGTGCAGATCACTGCCTGTCTGCCTGGCTGTATGCCCACATATCTGCTTGAACACATCGGGTCCCTCTCTTGGTTCATGCTCCCCAAATTTCCCCCCGATGACCGGCCTCATAATTACTTGTTCCTGTGGCAGCCTGGCAACCTCATGCGCCGCCTCCCGGGGACTCGACAGCCTGCCATCTTCCTGTCTCGCCAGATGGCGGGGTAACCGGCTAGGCACCTCCAAACATGGGCGGGGCTCCATTGGCCAGTCCTCCGCACGTTCCCAGCCCGACTTTTTACAGCGGGCAGAGGCGCCCTGTAAACCCCTGTGACCCCTGTAACCGCCTCCACTGTGACCTCAGAGGCCCAGAGGCTCAGAGGCTCAGCGGTGCCGCTGGGTGGGTGGTGGTTGGCCCCGCCGTCTCGCCGCCCTTTCGTCAGCCTCGAGGCTTTGGCCTTGGCCTTGGCCATTTAGCTTGGGGCTGGGAGCCTCACTCCACCACCGCCTCCCAAGCTACAACCACCACGATCCGGTCCCCGCGGTTATGCCTTGAGCGAGATCCCACGTCCCAGAGTCGACGCCATCCGCCCCAGAACCTGCGCATCTGCTACCATCGGCGCAACGACACAAGCCGCATTGTCTCCACCGGCCATTCGCCTGCCCCAGAGCAACCTGAGCCCATTGTTGCCAGCGTGCCCCAGTTGCGTCATCGTCGCCCGCCGCCTCCCGCTATCAGCCCTCTCCCTCCGCTCAGCCAGCCCAGCCAGCCGCCACCATGGAGACCTTCAAGGCTCTCTTTGTGAAGCCGGATCCCCAGACCCAGGTGCGCTCTCACCGTCTCTTCCATGCATGAGTGGCAATGCCCTCGCCCTCTCCAACACTGCTGTGGCCTGACCATGCATGGTGCTAACTCACGCCTCGTCTCAGGTGCGCAAGTGCAACGCCCTCGTCCGATCCAACATCCGCAAGCTCGACCGTGACATCGTCGCCGTCAAGCAGGTAGAGGCCAAGACCAAGAACCTCATCATCCAAGCCGACCGCCGCGGTCAGCGCGACCCGGCCCGCGCCAAGCAGGCCCAGCTGGAAATCCGTCGCTTCGCCGGCGAGCTCGTCCGCACACGCCGCACCTCGGCCCGCCTCATCACCTCCAAGGCCCAGCTGAACTCGGTCCAGATGCAGGTCAACGAGGCCTTTGCCGTGCGCAAGATCGAGGGCTCCATCCGCGCCAGCGTCGGCATCATGAAGGACGTCAATACCCTTATCCGACTACCTGAGCTAGCCGGCACCATGCAAGAGCTGAGTATGGAGCTGATGAAGGCGGGGATCATCGAGGAGATGGTCGAAGACGTGCTGCCCTCCGATCCGGACATGATCATGGAGGACGATGAGGGCGAGGTGGACAAGGTGCTGGGCGAGATTCTCAAGGACCGCAAGGAACCCAAGCTGCCCACAGTGCCGCTCACGGAGCCCCAGAAGAAGGTCGAGGAGGAGGATGAAGAAGAGGAAGACGCCGAGGCCATGATGGACCAGATGCGGAACCGACTAGAGGCGCTGCGAAGCTAGATGAGCAGGACGGCGGTGGATGCGATGTGGGACTGCGCAATACTTTTGGCATTCAACGGGTTCAATTGTCCTCGTCATGGGGGGTGTTTGAGGAGTTTGGCGCTACTCGATCTTCTGGCATACAATGGATCGCAGCATTTCTCTTTTGGAAGTTGGGAGGCACGGGTGTAGCGGCGCTCTTTTGTTCAATTCGAGGCATTACATACAGGCCATGTCGAGATCTATGCAGAATTGATATACGAGATCGACTATGCACATTTGTGCCGATTGGGAAGATCTACTTGTGAATGATACAACTCGTTCGTTTTCATTTGATGCATCGTCAAACATCACACAGCAGTAAAGTTGTCAACACTCGGACGGAGAATTGATCAAATCCAACTACGATCGTTCACTCACACCAGAAACCACAGAATAGAACAGAAGTAGAGCATAAACTGATCACCAATCTTTCAAGGGCATCCAAATAATGTTGTTTTAGAACATGATAAACTCGTGCGAAAGGTGCAGGTAGAATTTATCATCTCATACGCACTTACCCTAGAGCTCACCGCGATGATGGTGTTGTTTCAACATCCCGAACCGCCCAGACCAAAAGTAGGATTAGACACCTGAAGCATCCAACTACATAGATGATGGGTTACATTACTTCATAATTAAGGATATAGGCTCCATATGGCCTGGAGCTCATACAATGCTTTACCTCAACTTAAAATCTCATGTGAGTGCTCGATGGTGTTGCAAATCCGTGAGACTACGGCAAGTTTGACCGCTGGTCTTCGTATTCAGTAGTTTTCTATCTCCCCTTATCTAATATACATTACACATTACATTTGCAGTCTATCAAATACGGGGTTTATCATTGTACATCTACTTTGATAGAGATAGTCTGTCTTGGACGTTTCTCAACAAGGGTCTCACTCAACCCAAGTAGCATTAGATTTCTACAAAGTTACCAATGACTAACGGGTGCCTGGGTTTAATCTCCCCGATTTCTCAAGCCAATGTCATGACTTGGGCAGTATTTTGTTTGAGTCATTGTTGTCTTTGGCGCATCATTCATCCGAGATGCTGCTGTATTCCGAGACTCAATAAAAAGCTTGGTGTGCATACATGTTCCTGAGTGACCTGAGACTGTTTTAGCACCCTAGGATCTTGATTTCAGTTGGGCATTGCTCCATGACGTAGAAATCTACCGGATATGAGATTGTGCATGGACTATGGCACGGTCGATTTCTTTAGAGTGTGTGCGGTACGGGTTGTTGAGACTCACATATCTGATGCACAACTCAGTGAGCACACCCCAACGTGTTCTGCAATAGGATGACTAGAACAATCCTGATACACGTTGGGACGACATGGGAATCGACATTGTTCTGGAGATAACGCAAGTATAATACACCATGTTGACACTGGCCAGGTCAAAATGTATGGAGACGTATAGGGTATGTTCCCTTTAATTGATGCCCACAATCTATCGAGAACGAATGCCATGTACGAATACGGCTTGACTCGGCGTACATAGTAATTTATGCCACCTAGGACAGGGTTCTTCGGAGCGTTTCACACTGGTTTAAGCAAATTCAGCCCGGAAGCAAACACAGCAGGTAAACCCGCGCGGACAATTCATACAACATGAGGACAGGGGTCGAATAACCACATTTTCGCTTCACCGCACAAGACAACAAATGGAACACGCATCACATGCTGCGCTGGAAATTAATTTGACGATGCACTTGAGTTGTGACCGAAATTCGTCAGACATATCAGTCCTGCACGCCTACAGCCCTGCCCGTTGGGCATGCATGACACAGCTTAGGGCATCTATCGATGTAGGGCAAACGAAGCGACAGCGCCAGCGCAGCAGAGAAGAAATTCTCCGACGCACAACCAGCGCAGCAGCCAGGGTTTGCCCGACTGAAACCCGATACCACGAAACTACGGTGGACGAGAAACTTGGCCTGAAGGGGTTTGGCAGAAAAAGCGGTATGCGGGTCGCCTGTGGACTATGTAAGTAAGTACATAGAAGTGAGAGCCCTCGAGGCGGTGATGGGGCACAAGAGACAAAGAGGGTGTGTAGTACAGCGGCCGGCAAGCGAGCAAAACGATGTC